>WBMW01001770.1:272734-406245 GCA_013396635.1 Penelope pileata
AAAAAAAAAAAAGGCAAAACATACCAATTTTTGGGTCACTACAATGAAGATAATGTACCCTAATGGGTCATGTGGCAGAGGGTTTTAAGTAACTGTGGACTGAGATTTCTGTGCATTAGTTTCAAAGTCAGTGAAGTCAAACACAGATGCTGGCTATCCATCACCACTTTCACTTTGTTATCTCTGAATCATGTAAATCAAGTTAGAGGACTTACAGCTAGGTTTTTACAGTCTTAAAAGTTTAAGCTGCGTTCTTTGTAATTTGGTCTTTGTTGATGAGAGGCAGAATTTTTAGACAATTAAAGAAAGGGCATCCGTTACTTTTGTTAAAAATGAGAAAAAGAACAATAAGACAGAAAACACTGGAATGTCTGAAAGCCAAAAATATCTAAAGGTTGTGATGCTTTAATGTCAAAACAAGATGAAATTAAAAATATTTTAAAATTGAAAAAATACATATATGATTGTTTTGCAATATTAGTAAAATAATTTATTAATAATACTTTGCAGATAGAACTAATATTACACATTTTTCATGACCTATTGTCAAAATACAGTATGAATCTCTGATATTTCTAGCACCTCTAAGAGCAGAGTGAGCTCTCAGACTTACACGAATCCAAAGAATGTTTGATACTGCAAAAAAAGCTGGTTCTGGGAATATTCCATTTTAAGGAGACAGAGAGAAATGGGGTATTTCTACATCACTGTAAGAAATTTCAGTTCTTTATTTATGAGTTATTTAAATATTCAGTAGTTCTATTTGCATTTAAAGTGTCAGTTCCAATTTGTCCAGGACTGACACCAGTCAGGTTTGCTTTTTCCTCTGTATACAAACACATTTTTGCATTATGACATCCCATACAAAGACAAACGCCCACAGATCAGTATGGGTGTAGGCTGCTCTGAAAGTAGTGCCTCCTATTTATTTCCACTGAAACTACAACAGACACAAAGGGCACAGTAACACTCTCTGATAGAGCAAATTCTCAGCTACAAAGCACTATTTTTCAACATAGATAGCACCATTAGCTGTGCATTTTCACCAGCAATGAGCAAGAGCCTGCATGACAACAAAATGTAATGGAATGTTGTCTGGAAGGTTCACCCTCTACTGCCATCCCACCAACATCCACCTCTGAAATCATGGGCCAACATAATAATATAGGAGGCATTACTTTAGGAGCAGCCCTCGTATATCAAGGCTGGCACTGAAGACAGAATTCCAAAATAAAGCTATTTTTAAACAAATGCATTTTATGTCATTAGGAGCAGAAAATGGAATGTGAAATAATATGTGTTAATCAGAATCAACTTTTAATCCTGGAAAATACAAATTGGAAAACCAAAGTTCAAAGTTCAAAGTTCCTCCCACTAAATACACACACTGGAAAATTCGTTTGGGTTTCAAGCTACTTGAGGTGTTTATTTTTCTACTTTCAGTGTTTATGTAGACCTAGTACCATCAGAAATATCAGAAGAAAGCAAGATGGCAGATGAATTTCCTTTTGCATCCTAAATAAATTAATTATGTTTTGATGAAATATACGGCTCTCAGTTAAATCTCTTCTGGCTTTTACCCACAGAAAATGTTCTCAGCTAAGTGAACATATATTATTCCTACTGTTCAAAAGTTCCTATAATATATCCAGAAATCCTAACAGAAAGGACAAAAACTAAGAGTTGAAGTGTACACATATCTGACAGTCTAGCAAATATTTTTTAGAAAAAGATCATTTATTCCTAAGCTGTAACATTTCTTCTATTTAACTTCTCACTGGGGATTTTCTTTCTTTTGTTGTTACAAAGGATTGGAGGGAGATAGATCCCAATTTCTGACCTCCTAGTTCAATTAACCTCTCAATCATATTGCTGTAATTAAAAATCAAATAGAATCATACCAAAACAGCTACAAATGAAAAGAGAATCAAACTTTGTATTTGCAACCTTCAGAGTAAATGCCAATAAATTCAAGTCAAAACTGAAAATACAGCTGTTAGAAATCATAAAAGCTGAAAGATATTCCTCAGCTACAGGTTTCTGTGTATTTAGAATTAGAGCAGAACTGATGGTGTTTATGGAAAAAAAAATGCAGTTAGACAATCAGGTGCATTATGTGAAAGTGAAGGAATAAGAGAGCAAGGAGGAGGGAAAGCGTGAGCGTAAGAGAAAAAAATGTTCTCTAGGGGAGTTGACAGAATGGGAATGGCACAAGCGAGCTGGTGCAAGATCAAAATAGAGTTCAGAAAACTGAGAAAGGATTAAAGGGAGCCCAAGATACTTTGTGAGGATCAGAGAAAAATGACGGGGGTGAGAGTGAGAAAAAGATGTGGAGTGGCCACAAGGAGTATTTTACTGGCAGTCAAAATGTCCCAGTGATAAAATCATAAAACATGACAGAAAAGGAACTAAATACAAAAATGTGGGTCAGTTGACCTTAAAGGTCGATCTGAAACACTTTACCAGGGAAGAAAGAGGAGTTCAGGAATGACTAAGTCTATATCTGAGATGCCTTACAGCAGTGGGGGACTACTCCTTTCTTACCACTCTTCATTGAGTTTTTGATTTCCAGCATCCAGAGGGTGAGACAGGGGAATTCACAGAAAAGTTCCTTATATAGAGATATTCACTCCAATATAGCTATGGCTTTCTTTTCAGATAGAGAAGAAACTAGAGCAGTTTCTCTGGAAGGCACCTTGATGCCAGTCAATGTTGATGAGCAGAAAAAATAGAGGTATGGAATAATTGGCAGAAATCCACTTAAAAATAAAACTTCCTGCTTTTATCTCTTCCTCTCCCTCCTTTTTTATTTAATCAGATGGCAAGAAAGATTTGACTCTTGTTTGAAATAGGTTAGTACATTAAAGAAGCATCTGTGCTATTTTGCAGACTTGTTCCAACTGTGTGGTGCCAAATTCTGCCCCACTTCCCTCCCTCTGCTTTCAAGTTACCTACCTCAAAGACCTGCTGGGGTCTCCCAAATTTACCTGCAACTGAAGACAAAACGTAGATGACAGAATGTGGGAAAGGCCTTTGCTTACTGCACTGTGAGAGGGAGCGCTGTGGAGCAGCGCCAGTGCATCCCGCTTCCTCTCAGCCCTGGGATAGTGTTACACAGTGCTGGGGGTGAGAGGGTAGGAGCCACTGAGAACAATCCTGGAGGTGTGCTGATTAGCAGTCCTTCACAGAAGTAAGCCCAAACCCTGACAACTCTCAAACCAGGTGACTTACTTCATTGTGCCTTTTCTTGGCAAGATCATTAGGTCTCTCAGTATCCACATGACAAAATATCTACATGTAAAAAAAACATTATTCCATATTAGGCAAAATAAAATTACACTAAATATTGAAAAACACTGTTTCCTTTCCCTTATTTTTAAATTCTCTAGGAAGCAGGAAAAAGAAATCTCAGCGTTGTTCACTGTCCATTCTTTAAATCCAAAGAACAGAGCTGGATCTTTAAAAGTACTAAGCTAAGTATCCAAATAGTGTAACCACTAGCTGTCCCAGCCACTGGCCAGTTGAGGCTAACCATGCAGGTCCTAAGAGCAAAAAAAGCAGCAGTGTTCGTACTTCCAGGGCTGTGACAAGGGTGGTCCACATGGCACAAATGCACCCTCCAAAATGCCTACAAACTCAGGGAAGCTCTGGAGCATAATGAGAAGGGCCAAATGTCAAAAACAAACAGGAAAACCTATCTGGTGCCTGTTACTTGGTAGCCCTGCTTCTCATGAAGCAGTTCTGTTTCCCCAGCTTTTGTCAGCTGCCTGTGGGCTGTGGCACCCTGTTCCACCCTCCTTGCACATTTCAGAAACCTGATAGACACACAGCTGTTGCCATCAAATGTGAAATTCACCCTGGGCTGTGAGCCAGCCTAAGGACTACGGCACTACTTAAGACCCACTAAAACCTTCAAAGGCTTAAGCAGCACTTAAAACCCTGTGGTATTTGGCAAAGAATTTTACCAATGTCAAGGAAGGAGCATCAGGCTAAAAGTGCAGCACTGGAACCAAATTATTTCTTCTAAAACTACTGAATGTCACCAGTGAAGAATTTCCTAAAGTGCTTTCATTATTTTTTTCCCCCGGGATCTGGAAAACTTGATGAACTCATGTTTATGTTCTCAGAACATTAGAAGTATAGCTTGGAACTTCATTTTCTTCCAAATTTTCTTTACATTGTTTTTTTAATTGAAAAAATTTAAGACACATTTTTATTTAATCAAAATTATGTGTTTCAGGATGCCTACAGAACTACTATTCTTTTTTCTTTATAATAAAAATTCTTTCAATTTTTTCATTTAAGTGTTGTGAATACACAGACAGTGTCAGTGTATTTAGTTTCTGAATTTTTAATAGACAGTGAAAAAGTATTTGGAAGTTCACCTGTTTTCCACCTGAAAATGGAACAATCCACAAGTAAAGCATTAGTTGTATGTGTGTATGGAAGTGAGAACTGTTGGAAAACAATGGCAAAGAAAAATCTATATTTCCACCTTGAAGTGATGAATTATCCACTGTATGTGCTAGGTCAGCCTTTTATACTATAATTATCACCAGAAAAGCTGGTAGAAGTCAGGCAGCATACTCTGCTAACAACTAACCATAAAGAACAGCTGTGTCCTACTAACAAATGCTTTAATAACTTCCACATTCCACATTTCATTTTTCTGACTTGTAAAATGGGAATAGTAGTGCCAATGCATCTCTAATAAAGGACTTGCTGCACACAGATAAAAAGCAATCTGCATGCTGAGCAGTTGTTGGCATCCGGTCAGTAATGGATATATGGGCTTCATATTTTCCATGATCCGTAAAATCAAAAATCCATTCAGAATACTGCTAGAAGAACAGGGCTAAGGCAGATGAGTGTAAATCAGAAGTCACCTTGATGTGTGGCTGAGACAAAATTCCATGTGGACATTGCACTAAGGCGTAAGGATGGAACCAAGCTGAAACCGCTCAGAAGATTCCTCTTAAACTGCACGAAAGACAAAGGATATTTGTTTTGTCTTTAACCGTGATTCAGCAGCTAAGAACTCAAGTCCCATTGTTTTCCAGGAGTTTTTATATGATGTTATTCTCTTAGTGGTAGCTACTACACCTATCATTTCACTTCTACTGTATGTATTCTATTTTATTCCGTCTATTCTAAAAAACACAACATGAAGGAATTTATATTTCTCTTTTTCCTCATACTTCTGACTTCTGTGTTATAAATGTGCCTATTCTCTGGATTTATTGTGTGCTCATAAATCAATACTTTCAAGCGGTAATAAAAATAACTTATTGTAATGGTAACAGCTCCAAAGGACTTCTGACGATGAGTGGCATTTTATTTAATTCAGATCTATGTTCCATTCCCCAACTAATGGCATACTGTGGGTTATAAAGTGATTAAAATTGTTGTCAAACTGGCCTCCTGGAAAGAGGGAGACAAACTTCTTTTCCTGCAGCTGGTAGATCTGCAGGATCTAATTTGTCTTCTGCAGTTGGAAAGCAAAGCAAAGCTAGTGTAGGAATAATAAGCCACGAAGTGATGGAAAAATAGATATTTTTTTTTCCCTAACGCATCTGGTAAGCATGGATAGGTAAACAACAAAAACAAAGCAGTAATTAGTACCTCTGTTTTCTGAAGGCTGGTGGCAATACGGATAAAGAGATTTGCCTACAACCATATAGGAAAACTTAAGAAGACATAGGAGTCCAGTCTCTAGTGTCTTTATTACCATATTTTTATCTTTAGTTCTTTAAGGGTGACTGGATTTCATTGTTATTTCTTTAAATTTATGATTATTCTTTTCTATTCTGTTGAAACTTCTTTACAATATTCCTGAGAGATGTGCAGACAATATGTTAAAAGGGTATTTTTTTGAACTTCAGCACTTCCACTGCACTTCCCAGCAAGGAAGGGAAATTATTAGAAATACTGTAATCAATTCATTATTTGAAGATACCGAAAGGCCTCTTGCTAAGGCTAAAAAAGCCAAAATGTTTTTTGCAGCTGATTCTGACTTTGTTACACTAGTGTATAAAACAGCTGCCACACAGGACTGCTTGTTAATTCCAAATAGAGAATAACTGTATGCGAGAAATTTCTAAAACTCCAGAGAGATTTTTCAGAGAACAGGTAATTTATGAAAGTTGTCGTAAAAGGGAAATGCAATCCACCTGCCATCAGTTATGGCTCTCTGGATTTCACTGTTCTAAGAGAAAGTGCTAACACTATCTGTGGTCAATTAGAAGAAAAAACTGCATCTGCGAGAAGCAATACACACGGGTCCTACAATACAGGCAACCATGCACACTTCTGTATTTCTATCCTCTGTTGAAGTATCAACATACTAAGTGTAATAAACAATATACAGATAAAAGCTGCAGTAATCTAGCATATGTTTATGCTTCAGCATCTCAATTCAGCTCTTATCTTCCTAAGAGGCTGGATCAAGGTATAACTTTAATCTTTAGGCCATCAATTTTATTTTTACCCATCCATGACCTCACTTTTTCCTGTACAGAAAAACGTTATGAACACACCCAACAGTCACGACAAAATGAAAACAAAACTTCTGGATACTGGCTTAAAACTTAAGCTCCCTAAGGCTTAACCTAAAATACGATATATCTGTTTTAACATCAAGCGGTTTTTAGAACTCTCCTTGAGATTTCCCCCTTTCACTCGTGGCTTTCTCCATGATTCATGGTATACCCTGTATCTGCTCACACTATGAATCTTCTGAAGTTTGGATTTGTAAGCCGCCTTTCTAATAGACCAAAACCCACACTAATAATTCAAATAAAAATAAATCTTTAAAAAGAACAGTTTTTTGCTTCCAGCCTGCACATTTGTATCCATATTCTTCATAAACCTTAAACAGATCAAATTCTGCAAAAACCGCTTTCTAGTTCACTTTATAATGAGGAACAAATCACACATATTCTCAGAGAAATGGTGAAGATTTTAAAAGCAAAAAATAATTCAGTTTTTGCAACAATTATCCTAAGCACAACACAACTTAGCACTGTTAATAGATTTCCTCTATGCTGCTCCCTTACTCTTGAGTGATGCTGTGAAAATCTGCAAATTGGACCGAGCTAAATTTCTTTCCTAACTGGTTACCTAGCCTTTTATTTGTGATACTCCAAGAAGGCATCACTAACGTAAAAGCAGTAACAACCACAAGTGGAAGGAAGCACCCAGGAATCTAGCTTAGGCACGGGATGGTCCAGATTCAGTTTCAGCTTTTGACACAAGTTTCCTTGTGACCATCAGTAAACTCTCTACATCTCAGGATACCAACTATAAATGACACATGAGCAGGTCTACTGAGTATAACTGCACAATTTTTACAGCCTTGTTAGCTTAATGTTCTGCCCAAGGCGATACATGCTGATGAGAATTTAACACTTCAAGTGTTCCATGCATATGAATTCTGTAAGGGTTAACAGTGCTTCATATTCCTTTTTCTTGCTGCACGTTCTCTGCATCTAATAGGAGATGTACAGTGATGCCCATTACTGCCGAACCCTAGGATACAGAAGCACTGTTGTGCAGAAGTTATTTTTTAAGATCACTTAAAACAGCCCCATGCCCTTGTGAGACTCCTCTACTGTCAGGTGGCACAGAGAGGGTTAAGGTGTACCCTATCAAAATCCATTGTGCTTGTCTATGTTAATTCTCATGCATTCCTTCTGAAAGTTTTCCCTGTATCTATGTTTATTCTGTGACCTGTGGCTAATGCATGCTTTCTAGCTGAACGCCAGCTAAGCCTCTGCTGGTACTTGTCATATGTTGACAATATTCAACAGTGCGTACAGCATTCTAACAACTTCATACAGATACAGGGGGAAATGCATCAGCATTCACATTTTATCTCAGAATCTTTGCACAGGTTTCAGTGGTAAAAAAAACTTGGAGAAGAGAGAAAGAATAGCATTATGCTTCATGGACACATTTAGTGACAAAAGAGAAGGTGCCAACAAGCGATTTCCTCAAACTGAACAGGTGTCAAACAGGAATTCTTCAAAGAGCCATCAGGTCCAAAGCGAGCACATGAAGAATGAGGCTCAGAACTAAACGTAAGCCATGGCTGACTGCTAGCTGATGAAGTTCTGAGAGACAGCAGCATCAACCTTCAGCAGATCTACTCAACGTTCCTGACACGGCTCTATCTCAGTGGCAGGTGAGGCAATCCGAGCAACCACAGCGCCCTGCATAGTCTTACTACTACGAAACCTTGCTACTGTGCACATAACAACAGATACAGCTTCTTTACATTTTCCTTAAGAATGCTGTAGTCATGTTCTTTTAAGGCCTCTGCTTCCTAATAGTATGATTTATCAAATTAAAGTTCCATTAACTTTTTATTATTTTTTCTGTTGAATCCTTTATACTCACAACAATTTGCTAAAGGCTATTCAAGGCAAATGCGAACTTCCATTTTTCCTCCTAAAGTTTCTATTGGCCTTGCATCACTAAAAAATAGTTACGTCTGCACAAACCAATTTTGCTGTTAAGGTCACTGGACCTAATCCTCCTCTGTGCTGTACACTGTTTAATTACATCGGTGTGAATAAATACAAAAGCCTAGCAGCTCTAATAAGCACTTGTACTGCTATCAGCATTTTGTGTGTACTCTGCTCTGATGCTGAGGACAGAATGTGAGACAGCGAAGAACCCCTTCTGCCAACCACACTCCTCAGGAAAGAATTTATACAGAAATCTTGGTACAGTGTTTTGTCAATTCAACTTCACTTCCACTAAGCCCACAAGTGAACAAACCCACAAACAATCTGGTGTCTAATCATCCAAAAATACTGAGCCTGACACCAAGAAAATACTAGCCATTCACTCACATCGACAGTGAAGAATGATATTTTTAAAGTAATGTACACACATTATGGATAAATATTAGTGCTTTCCATTTTATTTTTAAGCTTAAAGCTTAATAATTTAAAGTACCTCTTAGAATCTTTCAGTAAAAATAAATAAACCATTACAGTCACAAAATTAGAATCTTACAGCCGAATATTTGAGATTCTCTGCTGTATTTTTACCTTATTGTGACAATACAATGCTGTGACTAGAAAAAATAATTTTCAAAAAGTAACTTAAAAAAAACTTCAATGCATCAGAAGCATCCTGTGGCTAGACAGATTCTATTGGCTGCAGAGTTCATCAGAAAGAGATTTTGGAAAATAAATAAGCAGAAAGTTGGATGATTACGCCTTCCCTTTTTTTTTTTTTTTTTTTTAAGAAAAAGAATGATCGCAAACGCACGAAATGAATGATGATGTCATGCAGCTCACAACTGACATTTCTGGATTTTTGGTTAGTCAGTTCACACACTGAGGTGTGTGCAACACGAGGACCAACATTTGAATGAGAGCTGAGACGTCTGGCAAAAAGGCAGCACCTCATCAGCAGAGGAGCTTCGCTTGGTCTCCGATCTGCGCTCCAAATTTATTTTGGAACAAATGACTTTTCTTTTGAGATTAAAAAGAAGACAATATAAAGTAATGTAAACACAAATCTTGCAGCTAAACTCACTTTGGCACAAACTATATGGCTGTGTTGCAAACCAAACTCTTATTCTTAACCCTTCTGACTGTCTGTGGCAATATGCCACTAGGATCAAATCAGGTACAAAAGCAAACACAGTTAACAAAATGAGTAATGGGAACTGCAGGAATAATAACAGGTATTGCAATTGATCTGAAGTGTTAGCTTTGATTCTTATTCCTGTTGATTAAAAAAAAATAGAAAAATAATTTTAGAATTTCAAATTTAAATTTCTTCAATTGGAAGAATTTCAAAAAACAACCCCAAACATGCGATCTTTGCAGTTCTCACTGAATATAGATGGAACAGGTGGAAATATGTCCTGCCATAAGATACTAACATGAATGCAACAGAAAAAGGAAATAAACTCTTTCTAAAAGGAATAGTATCATATGAGCACAACAGAAAAAAAGATTTCAGTCTTTTCAGATTCAAGATATTCTCTGGGTTTCTCTTGATAATCATATAAGGCAGTGGCAAAGAGCACTGCCTTATATGACCAATATAAATACACTGCTGTTGTATATTGGGTTACAACATTGTTTACTAATTTCAATGCTTGTAATGATGTCAGAAAAAAAGACTATAATAATCCGAATAAACAGACATGTAGTGCATCATGTCAAAAAAGAATAAATTATTCCTTCTCTAAACATACATATGTAAAACACTAATGATTTGCTGTCCAGTTCATATGTCAAAAATCCACAACTTCTACATATAACTCTATGTTCTTCCTACCCCATTTAATTGAAAACAGTCAGCCCACTATCAGAAATTTCCTGAAGCTATAAAATTTTTAATTTAACTCCATTTTCTAGCCGGCTTTAAATTTGGAGGGAAAGCTGAGAATCTTTATGTGTTAAAATGAAAATATAAAATGTTTTGCCCAGAAGCCATTATCTCCATCCAGCATGATCCCATTTCATTGCTGAAGAAACTACGCAAGAAACTAGCAATTGTCTTGCTTAAGTTCCAGCATACAACAAAAATAATAGGAGCACACATATAAAGTAATCTATAATAACAGACACTGTACTAACTGTAAAAATACCTTGCTAGCTTGAACTGAACTTTCATTGCACACCAGACTTGTGCCTTGCTTACAACAGGAACCAATGTGCAGCCACAGACCAGCAAGAGTTATTCCATTCTTAAAGAAAACACACTGTTGATCCAATTATATTGAAATAGTGAGTAGCTATGGATAATTGGTTATATATACATAGCCAGAACTTGGTGCTCCGTCATGTCTTCCTCCTGGTGAGACCTTTGTATCCTTTCGGCTGGATACTCTGTTGGAATGATATTTGCAGGGAAGTTGTTACAACTAACAAGAAGCTTGAAATCCTTTCACAGAACTGCCAACCAGAAGTGGTTTTCTACACAACTACTCTCACTAGCTAAAGAAATTGGACTATAACACACCAGTGAAAAAAAGGTCTAAACAATATATTTTTAAAAAAGTTATCAGCAGACACTGATGCCATCTTTTCCCTGAACAATAATCACATAGAAAAATCCTGGCAGTTTGGAAACTACTTTCTTCCAGTTAAGGTTAAAACATTACAGACATTGGGAAACTTCGTCACTGCTTAGCAAACATCAGCCTTCTTTATTTAGATGTAACTATTTCTCACCGTTTCATGGAAAAAAGCGGTTTCCATGCTTAGTTGGTTCTGAGCCTGTTTGGAGAAGAGGCTGCCCACTGTGCCAAAATGGGCAATATACAGCAATACACTTCCTGCTATAAAACACTAAGGTGAGATCACCAGCATCAATTCATTTGCAACTTGACTTGGATTTAAAGTGTACACACAGAAAACAGCTGGTAGTCATAAAATGTTTTCAGTTAGATAATTCATTAAGTTAGCGTAGAGGCATAAAAACTGCTCAGAAGTGGTGGTATCATTTTAAACAATTTGTTCCATTTGTTACAAAACTTTTCCCCACAATTTAATATCAATGTATAAAAAGAACAGGAATAAATGTTCCTAATAGTGTTTAGCTTTCCATTTCTAAGGTGGTAGCAAGAACACATCAAATAATAGCTACAGACTTTGCTGTACATATTCAGAAATGTGCTGCTTTCCTAATAGTAGAGCAAAGATGTGATCTTCAGCACTGAGTGCTAGAGCAAGTGATGCTGTCACGAGGACTCAAACAAGTAAGCAATGAAAATACACTATACAGACGTATGGTTATTTGCTGCAATACAACTCCTCATGGCATCATCAAAAAGTCATAGCTAATAGTCTAAAATCTCTACAACTGACAATGGCAGAGGAAACAGCTGTGATGGTATGTTCCACCTCTTCCATCTGATTGTCTAAATCCATGAGATTAAAAATGTCTTGCTTTTCAAAAACAAAAATAGAGGGTTTTTTGGTGGAGGTTTACCAGTCATTGCCATCAAATCAATCCCCTTACTACACAGGCTTTTCTCTCACAACTTCAGTGACCTCCCTGATAGGATTCTCCTGACCTCTGCTCATGTGGTGTTTAAATATGAGAGGTGTTCTCAGTTAAGTTTATGGTAATCTTAAATTTGCTGATGAGATTTGATCTTTGGAGCTTCTGTGGTGGATGGCAAGCTTGAAATCATATTTCTTTTGGCTTAGAAACCATATTTCCATGAACTCTTGGTTGGGCACACAAAAGATTTTTGTAGGTGGAAACTGATTTGAACTAAAATAACAGATTTTGATTTTTTCCCTCTGAGGAGCAGTGGGTCAGCCAAGTGTCTCAGTAATGCAGAAAGACAGAAGGGCACAATTCTTTATTGGTAATGGGCTGTACAGCCAGGACACCACATTAAGACTAGCTCTGAAAATTATTAAGATTTCGGAAGAAGATTTTCAGGAAATCAAGGGCCCAGGATAGGCAATATCTTCCTACTTTGCACTAAAAAATAATGCATATTTAATCCCCTTTTTGCATCAAAGAACTTTCTCCTACCAATTGTACAAGATGGGGTATTTCTAACTGTAAACAGATCTCCTGAGATGGATCTTTGAAAGGGACAAAATGGGACCTTTAGAAAGGGGTTCAAGTTCTGGTCTTCAGTGTCCACCACTGATACAATTTCAGTTTAATCACCCTTGGAATAAAAGGCCACTTGCCAAGAGGAAGATGTGAGCAGAATGAGAATACAAGAAGTCTCAGATGATTCACTTGCTTTCAGCGTTTTCATTCAACCAGTTTTCTCAGAAGGGTGATTAACTCCAGCATAGCAGAGGAAGAGACAGTAGACTGTTTTCAGTGGTATCACTCTACTTTCCTCAGTCAGTCTTAATTATCTTGGAAGTTCACACCGATACTGGCCAAAAGACTGGTCTCTAAATGACACTATTCACAGGAGCACTTCTCTGCAATGAAGCCAAGAATTCCAAGAAGCAAAAAAACACCTATGAACCTATTAAGACCTGTAGGATCTCATCCGTCTCAGTACTACAAAGGCATTAACCTCAAATTGGATATCATCAGTAGCTGTCTAGACTGTGGGAATTTCTGATACCTGAGGCTATGCTGATCTTAGATTTACAGAAATGCTTACTGTACAAATCTTGTTAACAGATACACCTGACATGGTCTATAATAAAGTATGAGGGGTCAGTTTCACTCTCCCATAACAATCTTATTTTCCCTCGCCATTCCTTATTCCATAAACTGCAACACGTCTCAAATCAAGAACTGCCCTTTTGAAAACATGTACTGATGATACTGAGCAACAATCATATCAATGCATCCCTTTGTACAGAACTCCACTCTCTTTGTGTAATCTCTAATCTCTTACAACATTTTTATGTGGCAGACAGAGATATCAACACTTGAATCTTATTTCACGGAAACTGTGTCTCTTACTGCCTTTTCATAATGTGGTGGGCCAGGTTCAGAGTGAGTGATGTGTGGTTCTCCTCAGCTGGAATCTCATGCTATTAGCTTGCTGCTTGCTTGCTCCTTGCTGTATAACTGACCTGCAGCTGCCTGGGGAATCCTACACCTGACTAGGGTGCCTGAAGCTCTGAATGGAATCCAAAAAAAAAAAGAGCATTAGAGTTTACTCCAGAGTAGAGTTTAATCAAATTAACTGCACTACGAGAGAAGTTACAGACTGTACTGGTCTGTCATAGTTAGCATTAGAATAATTATTACTTATAATCACTAAAACGATACTGAAGAATAAGCTTACTTCACTTTCACAGAGCAAGAAGTAAGCAGATTTGCAGTTCTAAGAACTGCTGGAGAACTGAAACTCCTCAAGAAAACAAAATTGTAACTTACCCACCAGGACCTGCTGTCAGTGGTTCAGGCTCTCAGCAAGCTTGTGAGACTGGACAATTAGCTTCTTAAGGACTTCAAAGCCCCTATGCCTTCATAGCAACATCTTTTCTAACCATTTCAACAGAGATGGCTGCCCTCAGTTTTCTAAGGAAGAAAGCAGGATGGGAAAGAACTAATGCCTCTGACTAATGTGTTTCTTCTTTCTTACACTACAATAGCTCATCTACCCTACCAGTGAAAAGGCTTGCCCCCTCATGCCTAGTAATTGTGCATGGTACATTATTCAATAATAAAGTGGATTACCTTGCTCTCCTCTATAGTTTACTGATTTACATCTTTTTGCAGGTCTTTGTTGACCTTAACAATGGAAGAGTTGCAAAAGCATATGCAAGGACTGCAAATTTTCTGTTTCCTTTGGATTACTTTCAGGGGCATAGCTGTTCATGCCTTCATATGCCAAATATTTAGAATTCATTTTTGCGGGTAACATGAAAAGATTCACTACCTCACCTGGGGAGGATGGAAGGAGAAAGTTTGCTTTCTTTAGCAGCTGACATTTTTCCTCATTATTTTCTTTCTGCCTCTCAAGCATTTCTAGTTACACTGACTGCACTGCTTGGCTTGGTTTCTTTACACCTTTAAGCTTCCAACCTTCAAACCCTTCAGGTTTTCTGAAAAAAGACTATGCCTCAGAATATCCAGTAGGCTGAGGAGGACCAACAAAGTACAGCAGATAATAGCAGTGTGCACTGGAAGCATAAAAGACATGAACCATCCTTAACTGTCATTCATAGATTTCGTCAAAAATTCTCCTTCTAAATGCAGAAGGTTATACCCTACTTGGCAAAGAGGGAGAGAAAGTGAAGTGTAAAAGTTTCTATGTCCAGTAAGAGACATATGGCATTAACTTCCTTCACGAAAAACGTGTTTTAAACAAGTAGTAGTGAGATATCACACTAGCCTGGCACAACAGTACGTCTAGAACTAGAAGGAGAGGTGACTAGTGCCAGACTTGATAATTACTTACTGGTACTGGGCCGAGTTCAGTTCAGGGCGTTCTAAAAACTCTGCTCTAAAACTGCTCGGTGGCCAACACAGCTCTCTTTTCTGTTTGACCATTACACCAATTTTCTATTCTCAAATGTCTTACCACATTAGTCACACATTCAGATCATGATTCCTACCTTACACTGTGAACACTAGACAATACTGAGCAAAGCTTCCTGTCCTGTACTTCATGTTTTACATAAAAGTACAAAGCAGCATATAATAAAAAAGCTGACAAATTGATGCAACAAGAATTGATTTTAGGCTATTTTAGGACAGAACTGTTCAATTTTATAAAAAACACCTGAATTAAATTGTCCTTTTCCATCCCTCTCCTCCCCACTAATCAAAAATCAAACTGAGTTTTGGAAAATACTTGTATTTTCCAAATACAAGTATTCTTACATATATGTACTTTAGGATATTCGTATATATATAATACTCTAGGATTCCCAGAGAGAGAAAATAACGTAAAAACTCATTGTAAGCACAAAGCAAAAGCACAGCTTTAAAATCTTGTTGGAAATAACTTTCAGCATTCATTTGTATAAACTAAACTGCACAGTAGAATGCTGAAGCTCACCCATAGCAAGCCATCTTTAATTTACTCTTAAGTTACCAATTTTTACTTCTCATATTAATTTCATTCAGAGAAAACAATCAAGGATATTGTTGCTCACACTAGGTACGTAGCACTGGATCAACCACAAGACCCGTAAGTCAGGAAAGGATCTGTGACAGGTTTTGACTGAGGAATGATCTGGTTTTCATTTTCTGTTTTTCCCACAGTGCTAAAAACTGTTTTCCTTTTTACTTAAGTTTACAACCTCCATTGGTACATCTTAATACAGAAAAATTGTAGTGGATCAAAATTCAGTAGCATTTTATAATGTTTTCCAAGGAATAATGTTGTTGTTATTATTATTATTTACTTTACTTGAAAAAGACCAAGCGTAGAATTTTGACCCTTGTCAGATAACACGAAGCTAAGGCTGACACCACACTATTCACGTATTTATATGAAATGAAACCATTCAGGAAAACATTTGCATTTGTAAAGACAATGGAAATCTGTAAGAACACAAATACTTTAGTTTTTGACAGATTTATGGTTTTAGGTTATACAAAATTGTAATTGCTTCCAAACCTCCCATCCTGATACTTGCAAAACGGATGACTTGATTTTGATTTTTGGAATAAAAATTTAATTGTTATTCATTTTTATAATAAAGGACATATTATGTTTAAAAAAAATCACAGAAACAGATCAGCCTACCTGATAACTGGCACTGACTCATCTGTAATACCATTAGTAAAAAGTGAAGTAAATGTCATAGTGTAGAAAGAATATTCTATGGTATGTTGTTTAAACCTGATTTGTCTATGAGACACATTCAGCGTCTGAACACTTAATGTGTTTTGGATGATTAAGGAAGATCATAATGCATGGCCAAAAGTCTAAGGTAGATTATACTATATAGCCATTGTCTAGTCAGTGTCCAGAGATGGAACAGGAGAGTGTAGCCTGAGACAGAGATACAGCCAATATCCTGAAGGGAAAGTCTTGAAGAGTAGAGGTTAAGAAAGCAAAATGTTGATTTGAGGTGACGGACTGCAGAGAGGAGATAGCTAGAAAATGTTTACTCTCACCAAGGCAAATCCTCAGTCTTGGTGAAGAATTTATCTTTAGAGGATAGCAACAGAAAGATACAGGTCTGGGGACCTCTTATTTAGTCTACAGCCTTTTAGGAGTCCTTCATCCATTACTGTGCTTTAGATAACATAGGAATCAATATACAGCTATATGAAGAAATGGAATAAGATAATGCCTGTTATTAAGTTGGCAGTTATAAAGGAGAACTAACTGTTGGGCAGAACTAACCAGCTTTCCTTAATTACAGTAAAAGGAAATAAGATGACCAAGAAATATTGTAGGCAAAAAGACTATTGGAGATATTTTCAAAGAGAATGGCAAAAAGCCAGCTGTTGCAAACTAGCTAAGAGACAGATCAGTTCTGATATAATTTTTTAATTAGATATTGCATTTCACAGGAAAGGTAACATCCATAAATGGCTTAAAATAAAATTTTATCAAGAAAGTATACAGGGTCTATCAGTTTGTTCAGAGATTGACTTAGGGATCTGTCTAAACCTTCAGAGAGGACACCTCTCCAAGGTTCACGATGGACAAAACTTAGAACGAGTGTGATTGGAGATTCAAAGAAATTCAAAGAGAGGGCCAGATTTCTCTTGGAAATTCCTTCATATCTTTCTTTTCATTCAAATTACAAGATGCCAAAAACTACGGTCACGTTTTTCTGTCTCCTGTTCACTTAAGCAGTCTAACCATTCACTGGGATGAACTGAAGGCCAAGAAGTTTCCTGATCACAGCTTAAGCATCAATCATAACAAACAGCCTTACTGAATGTTTTTTGTTCCTAAATGCTAAACAAATGTATAGTTATCAGAAGAAGAAAGCTACGTGAGGTGTTGCATTCTCCTGTTTTAAATAAGAAAACAATGATTTAAAATGCTTTCCAGCTTGCTGCAGCTTCACTGCAAAGAATGTCATTTGCTAACAACATTCCACAGTACAAAATAGTATATGATACATGTAATTTTTATGACTTCTTAAGGAATAAACCTTTTTCTTAAAAGTGTTTTGAACTTAATATTTGCATTTCTTTTTCTTCCTTTTGCGCTTTTTTTTGGATTCCCCTTTGTGCAGTATGCTTGCTAACGGGTGATCTTTTTGCAAGAATTTTTGTATTTTTTTTTTTTAAAGCAATACTGCTTTTCACAACTGCAGAAATCTGAACAGTAACTGAGATCTGTGCCATATTTGTCTCAAGTGTTGATCTCAATTAGTGCGTATGGCTCATCTAAGCGATACTGTACAGGCTACGGTGATAGTGTACCAGATATGGTGATACTGCTGTTTTAACTTCCATCTTGGTAACCTGAAGAGGACTAGATGATCTTGTAGGTCCTTTCCAACCTAGTGTTTCTATGATTCTATACGAGATTGATTTGACAGTTTGAAAAACAAAATCAGGGGTTTAAAGAGTTCCCAGATATTAACTGTTTTTGTACAAATGGAAGATACAATAAAATTTAGAGATATTAATTAACCAATGACAGCAATCTAGATATTGGCATCTCATGATGTGTCTCAATTTACAATAACACAGTGTAAATACTCAACACTTTGGAAGAACTATTAATTGTATTTGACAATGAATTCTTTTCATTATAGACTGTCAACCCACAAATATCAGCTAAAAAATAAATCTAACAGATTTTTCTGAGCATCTTCTCATTTCAGCTTTTCCCCAAAACATGCGTGTTTATATTTCCATGACTTTTTAACTGTAAAATATTAAATAAAGAATAATGAAACATTACAAATGCCTCTACTACATTTTAAAAAGAAATCAACAAGCTCTTTCCTCTTTCTCTAATCCTTGTGCAGAACAGTAGACGGAATTAGGATTTGTTTAGAAGCCTGAGAGCCTGCAAGAATCTTTTTGGGGAAGAATGTGAGAATTACTGCTAGCTGGAAATCATGTTTGCATCTACTTTTTCCCTTTTTTTGAGTACTATCAGGTGAATCTATCAGTTAAGATAGACCGCACCATTCTATCAGGCAGTCACCCAGGCCTTAATCCTAACAGAGTCATTCTACAGCCCAGCTTTGGCTGAGATAGCAATTCAGTTCTCACCAAGATGGCAAGCACACTGAAAATCAGCTTGAAAGGTGAATTTCAGAGTTTAGAAAGAAAGGAACAATGTAAACTCTCTAACACACACTGGCTTTAAAGAACGCTTTCTGCATATAGTCCATTTCTAACACAGAACCTACTCAATTCTCTCGCCAGAGCACCTGTTTTCCTGCACTTGCACATGTTAATGGGAGCCTGTATGAATACAGTGGATTACTTGTTTATTAATGCACAGATACATGTTAATACCATTGAAAAAGTGGTAATAAATAACACCAAAACACCAAAGCACTGTCTAATTTTTAAAAGCAAAATATATAAATTACCCACGCATAGACCAGAGATTACAAACCAGATAACAAAATATAAGAAATATAAACGCTGATAAGCTAGCCAGGAAAAAAAAAAAAAAAAAAAAAAGCCCTATCCAGCAAATGGACTCGATTTTATCCCACTTTGAACTGGAGAGTAGACCGGCATGGAGTACTGCATGTAAAAGCCATCTAGGTACAATCAAAAGTCATTTTCATCAGCACAGATGTCTCCAATTGACCGTCATAATGTGGTGGATTAAATGGGTCCTGGAATTAATCACATATGAAAGAAGTTCTCTTGAATGGTGGAATCATATGGGACCTTCACCTGCTGTGATGTTATCGACACGCTATGTGAACAGCTTTCTAAAATGCTGAAAATAAGTCTTTATCTTGGAACATTTTTCACTCAGAATTTTAAGAATGCAGGAAAATACGGTGAGGAATACTAACTGTATGCAATTAACTAGTTTAAAAGGTAAATAGTTCTGATATAGAAGAGTCTGTTCAGACAAAATGAAGAGATTCCAGTAATTTCTAACCTCAGTGATGAATGATGATTCTATAATGTGGGGCAACTGAAAAGTGAAAAAAACACATCAGAAAAAAGTGTTAAGGGTTGCTATCATGTTTTCCTCTCTGCTTTTCTGAAACTGCAAAATCTATTCAAGCTGGGGGACTGGAAAGCAAATGTCATGTTTGCAAAACAAAGGAGGAAAACATCACCAGATTCATAGGGCATATGAATAAATTTAAATCTATTTAATTTTCTGTGCAAAATCTATAGTGCGATAACATAACTTCTAAGGCCGGCCGAAGAAGCATATCAGCACAGCAGAGTCATCATGTGAGTCAATACAGAATCCGTTTGGAAGTCTGTACCTTAGGTACACAGAATTTGTTTTAAGAATGTAAATATAAAGGAGAATAATGCAATTACAATTTTAAAAATTGTCCCTGTCTAGATGAGATTCAATATATATTAGATATAAATACACAGAGAGACAGAATAATAGCATAAATGTTGAAATTGTTTAGTTTGGGCCTGTTTATTTCACATACATGTAGGAATTTTTCAGAAATTAACCAGAATGGCACACATAACTCACTGTAAATTCTTTGTCATCTCTCCTTTTTTCACAAGGCCGCTAACACTTCTCCCTAAAATAAAGTGCAGCAGCACCTCCCTACAGCATTTTCAGATGATTCAGAAGGTTTCCTTCTCCCCATACATGTTTCCCTAGAGATAAGAATTTCAATCATAATCATTTCTTTATCACATTTCCTGACAAAATGAGAGCAAAGCATAAGTGACTTTCATGCTTCCTATAAGGCTTTGAAAATTGTACCTCGGCTGTGCTGGGAAAGCAACTGTCACCAATACTGGGGAACCTGACCTAACGCCAACTAGAAAATTTCTAAGAATGGAACTGATTGTTAAAACTGTGAAGAGGACCTGTGTGTGATCAGGGCAATCACCTGGTGACTCCTCTCTCTCTTTAAATCAAACCAAACACCTCAATTCAGTACTACATCCACTAAAACAGTTTTTCCTCTTTACCATGATACATACCTATTTATTCAAAATAGAACAGTTCCAACATGATAGATTGAGAAGGACCAAAGAGAATGAAGAATTTATTTTTAAGGCATTCCCACTAGGTTTAGTCCTGATTGGATCTTCTGAAAGCTGATCTGGAATGTACCTCATTGGACTCGCACAGAAAGCAAAATGGAAAGAGAGACTTTGAGACACTGACCATGACACAGAATATAAAATCAAGTGCAATGCATTACACCAGTGCCCAATCTAGTCCAGTGCTTTGCCTCCAGCAGCGGCTAAAACCAGGTACTTCTGGAAGAGCATGAACTTCTGGAAGATATACATACTTTCCCAGAAGAAAGAGCCTCCAGCAATTCAATGGCCAGGGCTATCCTAAGCAAGAAGGATGCTTCTTGTGTGTCAAATTTTTCACATTCCATGTCTTTCTGTAAAGTTGGAAAGATTTTACTTTCACTATAATAGAAAAAAATTCTGAGGTGTAAAGTAGGAGGAAATACACTTCTAGAATAAGGTTTCAGCAAGGCTTAGACATTCATATATGGGAGATGTTGGCATTTATTTTACACATTTGGCAACCAGATTCAAAGCTAAATTTAATAAACATATACAATACCCTCATCCCCCATGAATATTTACTTACAAGAGCAAAGCTGAGCTCTTCCAGCTGTACAACTGGTGTCAGCTTTATAAAGGAATCCTGATCAAAGTTTCTTCTTCATTGTAAACAAAAATCTCTCCCCATACAGGCGGAGATGACACAATCTAACCACTTCTGTAATGCTGTATTTTATCAATCTTCTCCGTGAGAGGAAATAAGGAAGCCCTAACTAACTAAAATGACATTATTTAACCTTCTGGGAGCACTTCTTTCAGCAGAAGACAATTCCAGGCCACAGACAACTTCCAGTAAGAAAATCAAGATTATTCACATATACAAAGGCAAACCCTTACTTTATAATCAGAACTTTACCATTTTATTAAGGGGAATGAAAGCAAAATAGATTTGCGTAAATTAATTTTATATTCTGCTGGTTACTTAGAAGTCTCCATAAGGCCTTGAACAACTCCAGATCAGATAAGAAAAGAAGATTATCTGAACCACAGAGGGAAATCACATACTTTAACAGACTCAGCTTTAATCAACTAATTCAAAGTGAGATTTTATTAAACCTTGTTAATTTTTCAGATCAAATAAGCTTAACAAGGAAGAGAGCTATTTCATTTTAAATCTGAGTACACGGCACAACTGCAATGGAAGGAGAACAATCCCACAAATTGTAAAAATTGAGTATTTCAAAGAATGCTTTCAATATCAGCAAGGAATAGCTTAGAATTAATCATTATTTTTTTTAACCAACTCACACGTACTCATTTCCCCTAAATGCTCCTAAAACAGTAACTTTGAAGTCCATAAAAACTCCAAATTGTCCACATGACCATGACTTGTGGTTGAGTTAGGTGTTTAAGAAGGTGAAACTCCAAGGATTTTCCTGCAGTCAGAATGTCTCTAAAGCTTTTTTCCCATATGGATTCTCCAGTGTCTAACTGGGATTGATCTCCTGTCACCTGATTTCTCTCTGAAAGGGCACTCAGAGGTTATACACATTCTCTTTTCATGGAGCTTGTATGAACATAATTATTTCTGAGACCTCTAGACCCTGTCAAATTTAGTTGAAACAGTTATGTTTCAAAGTTACTGAAGAGGGGGGAAAGAAGCAGACAGAAATGCACAAGTGCATAAGACTTCTGCAAGACTGTTTCCACAGAAGCTGGGTTGAAAACATTAAACAAATATATGGTACCACTTCCATCTTTGGATTTACAGAATTCAGCTACACCAAAAAAAAAAAAAAAATTCATGCTAAAATTGACAAACAACTCAAATGACTGCTAAAGATTCCACTCATGGAAAAAATCTGCTGATCCAGAGCTGGCATACCCTGATAATCCTGAACACCCAACCTTTGGAGAAATGCCAGGCAAACATACTAAAATAGCCTCTCTCTAGCCTGTTTCCAGAAATCACAAGAACATTGCAAAGCCGGCCAGAGAATCTGCTCAAAGTTGGTTTTGGTTGCAGTATTACTCTGGACAGTAGAATACCCTGAGCACCTACAGATACGTTACAACAGTACAATCCAGATTCATTTTCAATTTGAAATCTTCTCTTGTTAGTTAAAAGAACTGATTTTTTTCTGCCTTTCAATGTTCAATATATTCTAGTTCTGCACTGTAAATTAATTTAAAATATTTTGATAGTTTTTTTAAAGGGATCCCATTAAATACTATTAACACTCAAACCAAGATAATGAGTTTTGAGTCAGCCCTTATGCATTATCTAGACAGGTCTAAGTAAAGGAAGATTTCAGATTAGCATTTTGTTGTACTATACACTTTGTGTCATGTCATATTGTTGTTGAAAAGTTCTTTGAAAAAAAGAAAAATCTGGTTACCTAAGAACTCATTTCCTTTCTTGTACTGGTGTTTATGCAAGATAATAAAATACAGGCTTCAGTGGTAATTTTATACCTGATCCCTTCAATGGTGTATAACTTCTAATAGTAATTTCAGTTGGTGCTGTAAATCTAGTTTATAAGGTGTGATTTGGGAACGTACAGTTAAAAGCTTTTAAGAGACTGCCAGTATCTAGCTACAACTAGTTATGATTGATGAAAAATAGAGTTAGAAGAATAATAATATTTGAAAGTTTTGATTTAAACAAGCAAACATGCAAAATTCCAAAGAATCTGTGTAAGTGAAATGAGAAATGGAAGCTGTTTCTTTCCTGTTTTCAAGTGTTCTTCCTATCTGTACATTTCTAATAGAAAAATCAAATGATATAATATATAATTTCTCTATTCAGTGTTGGCCCATCTTTTATTTACTATGCATTATAGTAGACAAATCATCATTTATTTTCTCATTGAACTACCATCCATAACAATAATTTAAAACCAGCTAATAAACATTATGGTTTCTTAGAACTGCTACCGATTAAATCTTAAGTGTCTAAAATGTACAAATATAAACAGAATGTAATTAGAGCTATTTAAAGAACTCATTTTTAACTTAGATTAACCATACTTTCCATTTGCCAAGGATAAACACTCATAAATGAAACCCATTGCTGAATGAGAAGCAATTACTTCAGTTTAAAATATTAATACATGCTGCCTTTTAAAAAGCCGAAGAAAATCATTTATGTACTCTACAATAGAATCTCAATTCATACTGAGAAAGAAAATGGGATGGCAGTCTGAATCCTAAGCGAGCTGCAATCATCTTTGAGGAACAGTTTGTTCTTATCCATTAATAAGTCCATTAAACTATTTTCTCCAATTAGCATTGCTCTCATTTTTTTTTGTATAAAAATATATAAACACATTTTTTGTACTTCTAAGCTATTAATAAAAAAAGGAGATGACTTTGCTGACCAGCTCTCTTGCCACATCCCTTCTTAGTAATACCTAAAACATGCTAGTAATACAAACTAATTACTGATACATAGCATACTAAATTTAGAGTAGATAGACTCTGTTTATTCCAGACTGGATGTCTAGAAACACACACACATATATATGGATATTCATATATGTATGTATCTGTACCAGGAACAACAAGTATACATTGGATTATATTAACTTGATTATGAAACACTTTTAATTTCTAGATATAGTTGATTTCAGTAAAATGAACTGCATTTTGATGCCATGATTTTCTACTGTTTTGAGTATTACTTGGTTCTTCCTAAGCACAGTGCTATAAATTTCATTTTAAGGTATATGTTTTTCTAAAATCATAGAGTCTTTTTTTCATGCTGATGACTGAAACACTATTTAGTGTTTTGTATTCCGTACACCTGCATCAAGACCCCTTCACCAGAAGGGGCAAAACCATGAATCCAGCAGTGTGGTAAAGTAGCCTTGTATTAGTAAGCAGTGTTGCATCAAGGTTACGGCCTTCTTTCCTTGTGCCTCAGGACAACAAAGATGATATTTTTGAAGTGGTAAGACTAAGATTACTGATATTTTTAACAGGATTTTTTGTTTAATAAACAATCTTATATGCCATCACCTTATATACTACATCTACCTGTTTACAAATCTCTGAAGAACACTCAAGTACATAGAAAAGCATGAGAATTCTTCCCTCATCATTTACAAAGACATCATCCACCATTTTAAGACTTTCACCAATCCTTCACACTATGAAATCAGTATTACAGTTGGTATAAAAAGATTAACAAATTGTTATTTTTCTATTCTCTTCGAATTAACCTTTCAACTTTTTTTTTTGTAGTTAAGTGTATATTAAAGGCAATTAGCAACTGAGCAAAGAGCATAATTAATTATGTGCTGTTAGAGTGGTACTGTAGAAAACAGTAGTATATTTCAGGTAAATTTTAACAAAGTGAAAAATTATGGCAATTATAGGCAAAGTAATAATGATTCTCTATCAAACAAGATAAATGAGAATGTGTTCTGTATTCCCAACAATCAAGTTCAATCTGTTAGCCTGTGTTTAAACAGGCTGCATTTTACACACATGTAGATCATTACTACGCCTCTTTTGACGAAACATGCTTATTTTTAGTTGTATTTCATATTACGTATTTTTGCATACCTATTAGCCTTTCCCTCTTGGATTTCGGAGGACTGCTCTCTGCTCAATCTTCCCAGGACATATGGGGATATAAACTCCCCTGCCCGACACCTCACATCCCTGCAGAACATCTCTGGCGTGTGATGGGCTGCTGGAAGCAACGTGCAGCAGGAAGGAGCACTTCAGACTCTGCCCTTTAAACTGTCCTGCAGCTGGGCAAACCTGCTCTCATCAGTTATTTCAGTTATTCTGAACAATATTTCCAGCAGCTGTCTCCTCTGCACACCTAGCTTGGGGAGCAACAAGGGGCAAAGCATTGTAGTCACCAGAGCTGAAAGTTTTTCTGAAAGTTGGAGTGATCCTGTCTACAAAGCCCATCAATCCTAGGAGCTTTAGCAGAAGGACGCAATTGGGTCTGAGAAACAGGCAGCAAGCAGCTACGATTTCCACAGAAGAGTGGTGCCAGGAGGCCAACGCTACGTGGAAGGCTCGAGGGGAGCCTTGCCTCAGCACCAACATGGCAGCGACTGCCACCAGTGGGAGCACAGATGGGCTCTCAGGCTGTTCTGCACTGGGAAACACCCATATTTTAACCACTACAGGGGTACCCAAAGCATGGGCATGAGCGAAGGATGAGGGCTGCAGCTGCAACCATGCCCTGCCCCAACCTGGCTGAGGCCTCTGTGGGCTTCCTCTGTGGGCCTCCTCCGCCCAGTTGGGCCTGTCCTGGGGCTGCTCTGTAGTGAGGCCGTTCCCAGCCTCCGCTGCCTGGGTGGTAGAGGGCACCGTGTGGAGGCTGCGCTGGGGCTTTGCCAGGGAGCTGTGGCCTCAGCACTCAATGAGCACACCAATCCTTTTGCACCCACCTGGGAACCACTTAACGCATTTTTGCCTAGTCAATCATGTGTACTAAGCTAAAATACTATTTAAAAACAGTTCCAGTTAGTGTTATAATGGCCAGAGATATACATCAGCATTACAAAGTAATATATAGTGTTCCTAATTCAAAAGAGAACTGTGTGAGTATTATGGATATGAGCATTAAATCTGATGGTTTTTATTAGAAAAGCCAATTTAAAAGTATGTAAAGGTAACTTAAGGGTAATTTTCTACCTATGCAGGTCTGGAGTTCCCTTTCTTTCAGTTTTAATTTCCTGCATTTTAGAAAAGCATATATAAGCCATACTTCAGATAATTCCTGAAAGATATATATATGTAGGACTGTAGCTGTTACTGCGCAATTTCAGCTATGTGATACTCATGGAGCTAGAAAGCTGGGAATACGCTAGGCTGTATTTTATTTTATAAATCAAATACAAGACTTGAAAGTTAGATACGGCTATAAATACCACAAGCAGAGCACAGTCGGGGCATTCAGGCTACAGATAACATTCAGGATGATTTTTCAGCATTAAGAAAACAGAGATCATAGCAATGTGCTCAAAAAATACCCTACATGAATTTTTATATATATAATATTTTCATGCCTGGATGAACTACGTGCTCATGAAATAAATCACAGGGAATTAGGGTGTTTTTTCTTTTTTTTTGATTGTCCCATTTATATACTTTTTTTTTTAGTGTCCAACTGGTAACTTCAGAACTTTCTGGCTACTTGCACCCAGTCTGACTGAAAGATAAAGCTCTCAACAAACTCCTACATGTCTCATGAAGTCAGACAGCTAGACAGAAGAAGCAGACCCTACTCATGCCCCCTCAAGAATCTGCAGCATGATGACACATGGAATCCATAAAGTAGAAATACTGCTGGACAATCCTGAATCCAGTGTCATGCTTTAAAAGACAGAGAAGCCATTTGCCCCACCAGGGTTTCTGTCCTGCTAGGAAGAGTGATCCTAGCAACTCTTTTCTGGGTGGCCGGTGTTTGAAACTGGGTGAGCTCTTGACAAAACATTAAATCAACTAAAATGCAATTATCCAGAGGAAACTAGTGCACAACTCATGGAACTACTTTGCTGAATGAAAGATGTAGTTGCATCTGAGTTTACCTACTGGATTGCACTTTTCAAGGGAAATAGGGAGAACGAGTAAGTCTGAAGAATGTTGAACTTTCTCACATCCAAAAGAGTGAGATTATTATGAATAAATTCAAAACCCAACCTGAAAATTCTGGAGAGCTGAAATTTGTACAGGATTAGACTTGGCCAAAGAGGGATATTGCAGGTTAGGCAGTACTTCCTATTTCCATGTAGGATCCCCAGGTCCTTTAATGTCTGTGCAGATTAGGGGACTTTCAGAGATCAAATAAACGTGACCATTTATCAGTTAATTTATGCTGACGGAACAATAAGGAACAAGTATAATATATTTTAAAGACATTCTTTAACTTTTAATACAGTACTATTTTTTTAGAATATTCTGAGGAAGGAAAAGAATATTCTGCAGCTGTACTCTAAATCAATATGTGTTTTCCAAAAGCTTTGAGGCATGAATGATTTTGACTAAGGTCTAATGTAATGCCTACTTAAATATCAGTCCTTAATTAAATTTGCTAAATATACACACACATGCAGAACTCACCTATCTGAGTGTACTGAATACATATTCAGCTCTGTATATACCTGACACAAAAATCATTCTAGATCTCCACTTATCAATTTCATTGGCGTTAAATCATAATTGTATTATGCCAGGAAGAAAGAGGTCACTTTATTTAGCTTAGGGATCAGTATTCTGAAGTTTCTGCTTTAAGTTTATTCTCTTTCCTGTCTCAACTCTTCCAAACCACCTTCTATTTACTAACTCATTAGGATGCTTTCTGCAGATTTCTAACAAATTCTTCTGCATGCTTTTGTGTCCTTTGAGTGAAGTCCTGGCTTTGCTGAAGATTTTGGACATGACTTTAGCAGATCCCTGATCTTACCTAGTCCCAATTTTCTCTGTTCAAGGATATACATCCATTGGTTAAGAATTCTATAGTTCTAACCTTTCTGTTTCTTATCTGAATATTCTGAAATAGAATAAAGCTACTTAGCTTTCCTCTCTTTTCTTCCATGACCTGTGATTCGCTAAGAGGTATTTTTCTCTCTTTTTGCTGTTTTTCCTCTTACTTTAGAACAGTATCTTACCTATTCCCCACTTAATTCATTAATCATTTTAGCTGCCTTTAAGGTTGTCTAATGTTTTCATTTCTAGTGTATTCCCAGATATCCTACTTTTATTTCCTTTCTTCTATGAAATCAATCTTATAGGAAAGGAGTTTATCTCTTGTCAGCTAAACCATCAGCCAGTACTATGTCACTTGTATCTTGGGCATCTAAACACTATTTTTTCTTGGCTTTTGTGCCTGCTGCCCATTGTCAGTGACAACATTTCACTGGTTGCTTTTGTGGCCTCTCTCTTTCCCACCATTTCTTGACTGCATGAGTGAGTTCCACTTTCTGTCTTCTTCCTATCAAATGTTTCACTGTCTACTGTTCTTTTTTCCCTTTCTTTCCCCTGTAACTTTCTTTCCACTTTTTTTTTTCCCCCTGGCAAAATCTGCATACCTCAGTTATTTGCAGCATAGGCTACCTCAAATGCAAGATATTGAAAAGGCAAAAATATTATAAATTTTTGTATATATTGCCCTCTTTCTATGTTAAATGACAGTTTAATTTACCAGGAAATATCTAATTTTAATGTTCCACTCCAATAATTCACCTCTATATATGTTCTTAAAAATATCTGAATCAGCAAATTTACATTGTGCAGATTTCTATGCATCAGTTTAAAGCAGAAAAAATTATTCATCTTTTAAGCATAGCACAAATTGCATCTATCAGGCTTCCTTTCGGAGCCCAGTCACAGACCGCCAGCTGTTTCACATCCATCAGGCTTCCACAGCCTGAGAACAGGCTTTAAGTTTCATCATTTCAGCCAGGAGGCACATCTTTTTTATATAACCTGGCAAATATCGCAAGAGGAAAGCTCTGCTACAACACTGGAGGTCAGCCAGAGAAAACAGAAAAAACACAGTGGGTGTTTATTTATGTTTGCCTTTGCATGGGGATCAAGGCTGCCATCCACCCTACTTGTAATACATTTACTTCCACAAGGTACAGTCTCCACTGACACAGGCTATTGTTTCCTGACATTGTTTGTGAACTCTGCTGAGAAATGACGAACATCTGAAAAGCTGGTTTTGTAAACCTAACAGTATTAAACAGAACAGTTTTATTGGACAACTAGTTTTAAGAGACTTATTTGTACTGCAAGAGATTCAGCTCACTTCCTTGTAATTGAATGGACACAAAGGCTATGATTAATACTTTAGGATGATGCAGTGCTCCACCTGCCAACAGAGATCCTCTGCATCAGTTACAGATGAATGCAAAAGGGCAAAAAGCAGCTGTTCCCCTTCTCCAGAGCCAGAAGAATGGGTTGGAGGGGAAAGGTGTAAAACACCTCCAAACAGGGACAATTTGAAGGGAAGCATCACTGACATAATATCAAAGTTGTGGGAGTTTAAAAAAATGGTGTGTATGCATGAGTTCCTTACATTCTTTAAGTATATATTACTTGTTATTAACTTTCTTGAAATTGTACCATTAACAATGCTGCACATATTACTTTCCTCCTAGCTATCACTGCAGTCAATTGCAAATATTATTTTGCTCTTTCAATGTTATCCTACTATTTTAACTAGAATACAACCTTACAAGTGCACACACTATTCACAGACACAATGTTGAGATTATTAAAGGTAGAGTTATGTGATCATAGTAAAATACAAGAAAAATGTATTTGGGTTAATTTGTGAGCTTCTTTCCAGTAAACATAAACTTTGGAAGTCTCTTAAAAACCTCTTGTGTATTCTGAGAAACATCCTTAACTCACTATAAGCTGAACTGTCACTTTTATTATTCTGTGTATTAGACATTGCCTAAAATTAAAAACATTAATCAGAAAACTGCTGTCTTAACCAAAGAAAATATTGGCCAGTCTAAAATTCCAGTATTAAATTATTTAATTTGTAATCTGTGGAATTCATGGGATCTAGATACAGTGCACAGTACTCTTATGCCACTCTACACGTGTATATTTATCTCAAGTTTTATACTTTACATTGCAGAATACTAGAATAGATACGACGCCCAATCTATGATGCACACTACTAAAAAGTATCTCCAGCACCTTCACGAACGGAGAATATTTCTGGCCAGAATCCAGAGAGTGTGGGATAAATCTAGGCATGTGGGTACAGAAATCCATCCACATACAAAGGCCAGGGGCTTCATTCACATTGTATAAATAATGCAAAATGATTTTCCTTTGAGAAGTCAGAAAGTCCTTACGGGGACAAAGTTTCTTACTAGACGGTTACAAGACTTAATAAAAATTGTTAATTAAGTAAAAACAATGGTATTTTCTTGGGATTAGTGCTTGAGTTCTGTGAATATCTGTGAGACAGATAATGACATTCACACAATAGTCAGTGAAGCATACCTTCAGACATGAATATTCCTCACTGAATTTAAAAGGCTCTCAACAAACAAAGCCACACTTCTCCAGCCTTTCTGAAAGCCTGTTATTGTTTCAGCTAAACCTACCATTGCTATAAATTGGTGGCACTTCAGGAAGGGATTCTCAATCGCTCTGTTACTCATCCTCAGGTAACTGACGTGATTGGGTGCAGTTATTTTCACCTCTTCACCTCAGTATTAGTTAGGTGCTGTCTCTCGCTGACAGACATTTTCAGACAGTAACAGAATTTGCTTCCAATATTTGCTTTTTTTTCCTTAGTATCTATGTGTGTATCTGTAACAGTTATGCAGTTACACATGAAAGAAGTCCTATCCATCTTGATGACCTACTGCCTTACTGATAACATTAACATATAGAGATTGTGAAATTAGTCAATAGTTACTCATGTGAAAAAAGCTAGTTTTTATCCTAAAATAATTTGAAAGATATTATTTAGAAAATAGGACTCAAACCTACCTAAACACACATTCCACTTTTTGAATAGATAAAGAGAACAGATATAACCATGAGAGCTACATATATTTGTACTTATTATTTTCTCTCTGTAAAATACAGTACTGGTTGAAACTTCAAGTACATGAAGAATCTTCTGAAGTCCTTGCGGCACACAATATAACAAAGTGTAAAGCCACGGTCACTGAAAGACTATAGAAATTTGGGAGATAGAGAAACAAAAAGATCTTAAAAGGTTTGCTCATGGTCCCCCGTTACCCTTTTAAACATTCTATGTCCAACCACAAGTCATTAAACACTTCCTGCTGCTGTCCAGACCTCATCTACACAAATAACTTGAAAAGATTCCTATTTTGCAGGAAAGATTTCCCTTCCTGTTCTATAGCATCTGTAGATTACTTTTTTTTTCATCCGTATTATGGTTAGTATGAAAGACACCAAACCTACAGTTTTGATGACACTTAACTTCTCCATAAATATCCTTCTGCACGATGCAGACTGACTGCAGAATTTAACCAGACCTGTCCCTCACAGCAATTTTTTTTTCTAACCCATCAGACATCATGTAGTATAATATATTCTATACATATAATATTAAAAGTACTACATAACTATCTAGAATATGTAAATATTATATATAAGTCTAATCTGTCTTTTGGAAGCCAGTAAGAAATAGCTTTTTGTTTGAATGAATTGCTTTACTAATCCAATCTCTTAAAGTCTTTGCTGTTTTGTAATTTATTATCTTAGTCATTGTTGTAAGATAACCATATTACAGGTGATAAAACATATCAAAGAATATAGTTCCTTCGTGGTATTTCAAAACAGAAATGCTACTTCTAAACAAGTATCAGGTAAATGGGGAATGAAGTGGAAACAGCAAATACAGGTCCTTTACAACAAATGACACATATTTTTCTCAACCATCACTGTTGTGAATACTTACGAAAAATATTTCTTACAAACACATGAATGACTCAGCAATTAGAATTATATTAAATTTCAGTTCTCACAGATAGGAACATGGAAAATTTGACCTCATGTGAACAGGCCAAAGAGAGAAAGTGAGGGAGAGAAAGAACATGAATAGTAGGTGAAAATATCACACTTTTTCACTAGTTTCAATAGACTACAGTAGCATTTACTGCCCACTGATGCTGATATTGAGCCACCTACTTCATCCAGAAGGAGACTGTGGTCTGAAATTACTCTGTCAGATACTGATAGTCCGTACATTCATGTAGAAAAATATCATCAGTGGAGAACTGAGAGTTACAGATAGAACAAATGTTTACTCTTGACATTATCTGTAATTTTCTACAAGCTGTGATATTCCTACTTTCAGTACAGTGATCAGTGTTTAGCAAGGCTACATCTTCTCAAACCGACCCACCGCAAACTGAACACAGCAGTCACTGCAGTCACTGCGTACACTGCGAGCAGAGTTTCTCTCACATCTCTTACTTTGAGATTCCTCAAATGAAACACACTCTAACTCCTACCAAAATGGTAGAGACTCTGAATTGTTGCTTCAGTGAGAAACCTGTGAGCCGCTAGAAATGTAACCTTGATTAAAGTGATCCTAGAAGTAAGAGGTCCTCTGGACAGTCTTTCACTGACACTCCTGGGAAAACCCAGTAGTAAACTGCCTGCACTTTTCTGGTTACTCTTTTTATTTTGCCTTAGCTGGCAGACCATACAAGGGTCCCTAAGTGTTATTATACTTAAATATAACTTAATTTATATCCTTCCTCCCTCCACATTACACTAGTCTATACAAACAGGAGACAGAAGGACTCAATGATTAACAAATATGACCAAAATTCTGCAAAGGATATGTAGTAGAAGCAGATATACTTTCTAAGGCCACGTTCTTAAGCTGAAGGCCATTGAGTTACATACATATGCATATTGCCTATAAAGAATGGCCTAATTTTCAGAAACTATCAAAACAAAACTAGTCCTGCAGTACAGAGAGAACTACAGCTATGCTAAGAACACAGAGGGACTCCTTTAAAGCCCTGATTCCCAGGCTCCAACTTGTTCTGTAGTCATAAATAGAGATGGACAATCCCGACGATTGTACTCATTAATAACTGTTATTTAAAGGCTGTATGTGTTGTATGTGAGAATGTGGTTCACAAAGGGCATCAGGATATCATAATGATTTAACAATAAAATATATTGACAAGCTTATCACTGAGACTAGGTAAAGCATATGGATCACAAGTACAGAATGATAAGATTATTTTATAACAAGCATAATGTAACTGGTGGTAAAGAAGACTTGCTTTGCTTTGAGGGGTTTTGAACCTCTTATGCTTATAAAAAAACAAACTGATGTAATATTAAACAGGTAGCGAAATATTTTCTAGAAACTGTCTGGATTAAAACAAGAGTATTTTCAAGTATTTTAAACAACAACCTTAAAAATTATCTTTACCTTTATTTAGCTGTTATTCTGGAACACTACTATTACTAGATGTGACACTATTCTGTAAATTTAAACTGAGTTACTCCTATAGTATACATAGGGAAAAAGTGTTTGTAATGTGTAATATAACATACATTAAAAAAGAAAACAATTTGCCTAACATATTGTGTGCTTTATATATTTGTCTATTTTTATTTGCCCGTGTTTATCTATTTGTGGCTGCAAATACTGGCACATGTTATTGGAAACTAGAGGGGAAAAGAATTTCCACTCTTCTAGTTTCATGTCACTGATGTCAAGAAGATAACTTGGTAAAATGCTTTACCGTATTCCTGATAAAGCCTACCATTTATAAAATAGCAAATCCACTGCTGCAGCTCCAGATTAAAGAGACAACCTTAAAAGAAGAAAAAAAATCTTCTTCCAAACAGCCTTCCTCTTCATAAATACGATAAACTCTTGGCTATTTGCTCACACTTCCTGACAGAAATAGGATAATGCCACTCTTCAAATAAGTTCTTATTTGTTTGTTACACCTTTTGATGGGCTTATCTCCTGCCATCCAATAATGGATAACTTTTCTGGTGAAATCAGTCATGTCAGGCCTGTAAACGAGAGCATGATTGCGGGGAGTCTAAGCAACACAACCAGGAGACCCATGGTGTTAAAAGAGAGCTTTAAGAACTTCGCAAAATTGTCTCTCTAAGCCACAGTTGGAATGGATGGGATTGATTCTTCTTTTTCTTTTGATTCCTAAGAACTGTTTTTAGTCCACAGGCATTTTATTGCACCGTGTGTTTCCCATAGGTGTAAAAAAATCAATTAACTGTCTATTATACATATGGTGTAGCTGTGTCCCAGCAGTGTTTTATTTCAACTGAACTGATAATCTCAGAATACATTCCTATAAATCCATATGACAGCACCCCATGAAAAGAAAACAAACTCTATAAAAAAAGTAATTTTCAAACATTTGAACCAGTTAAAAGTAAGGTGAGTATTCAGGATTAAATAATTCCTGTATTCAAGTATGCCATATGCTTTTTCAAAGATCCCATTGAACACAAAGAGCATCTATCTGCAACCAAAAGCTACAATTATAAGCATATCTCTCCGCTTATCTATGACTGCTCTTTGCTGCACTTGAATTCAATTTGCTTTAACTCAGTTAATTGCATTATATGCTGGTGAACTTGGTACCAAAAACTGGCCTCTATATTATCTGCAAAATGAGTGGAAGAGCATCATAAACTGGAATTTTTTACATAGTTCCATAGAGAAGGAGAAAAAAATACAGGAACTACACTTTTAGTCAGATTGCAGTCTCTGTTTAAAATAAGAAAATACGGATGGACCAACCTTTTTCAAGGAACCTCTGCCACTCACAAACACAAATGTCCTAGGAGTGAGCAAGAGCAATGAATGGAACTTCTTAGCAGCTGGGAACTGGGAAAAGCTGCTTTTGCAAACCTTGTTAGCTATGTTTTTGAAGGGTTTATCACTTGCGGTTATTTATCATTTGTCCATTAACAGAAGACTTTGTCCTTGGTAGACTGGAAAGCATACAGGATTCTCATCTCAAAGTGAGGGCAGAGTTAGGTGAGAGCCAGGTTATAAACCTGAATGAGTGGAAAGTGTATCAAAGTGGTGTTTACATTCATGGAGACAGAGAATGAATGACTGGATTGAAGAAGGAGAGTTAGCCTTTTGGCAATTTAAGGATGGCAGAAAAATAAGGCAGAAAAATGTGGAATTAGCTGAGGTTAAATGAATGGAAGGGTTTGTGAACCTCCAGCAGCAAAACAGAGTGGGGCAAATAATGAGAGGAGAAAAAGGTACGGTCTGGCTCTTTTGAAAGAAGGGTGAAAAATATACCAGAGTGAGCCACTAACAAAAGGTAAGGGTGTAAAGGGGAGAGTTAAAAGGGTACTGTATGAGACAGAAGACTACGACAAAAGTATCTGAGATTTTACTCTGCTGTTGCTGAGACCATTATTATAATGTGGGGAACAGAAAGAGAAAGAAACTTAAGAGAGAGGAAAAGGTGCAACTGGGTCTATGTAATGTTAGAAAGCAATGGTACCTGAAATTACTGGGACAAGTGGAGTCTTTAAAGGATAAAAGAGAGCATTTGATATAGGTGAAGGAGTGAAGGAGAGGCAGAGGAGAAAGTACTAGGGCCACAAGCATATATAGGTTTGATCTCCCCTTTGAAATAGCTGGCAGAGAGGAAGTGAGAGGAATCAAAAGTAGTAAACAGTCATAAGAATTGCTAACATGATATTTCACTGTATGAAAATTAAACTAATGTATCCTACAGATGAACAAAAAGTCATATTCACTAACTTTTCTGATGAGAGGATAACACATTAGCCTGCACAGACTCTCTCAAGCAATTCCACAAAAACATTTTCAAATTTTCTTATCTATATTTCAATGGCCAACCAACATAAAAAACAAAACAACGTAAAACAAAAAAAACAACTCTGAAAAAAACCATCCTTGTAGTACTCTTCCAACTTGGGATATTCTACGATTCTATGAAAAATGGTTAAAATTTCGTTCATACTGTAACTTTGAAAGTGACATTTCTTAATGCTAATATTTTAGAATTTATTTATAGAATATGCCACTTGGTATGTTACTCTTTTTCTTTTCTTTTTTTCTTTTTTGTGTGCAAGGATTATGATTATGTTGAGAAGAAGTGCAATAGTCTGCATTCATTTTCATAAAGTCATTTACAAGGCTTCATAGCCTTTAAAAGACAAAGCTGCAGTGAAACCAATGTAAAACTGGATAATTATTTTCATCAGGTATCTAATTAAAAACATGGAATAAGGAAGTAGATAAAAATGAACAGAAAATGTAGACTGCATGCAAGTAATGAAAATAACTACATACAAAAACAGTAATGACAGCAACATGTTTACAGAGCTAAGTCTGATTAGCCTCACCCCACTCCTGATGGACAAAAGCTGGTTCTGATTTGCAGCCCCTTGATCTGCTGCTGAAATCTCCATGCTAACACATTTATGTGGTTTCCAGACTAGAGCTGGCTCATGTCCCGTCGGTTTAAGGCTGGGCAGAGTAAGCTTGCATCTGCCTGATTATATCCATGTAGGTGGTTTCCCTGTCTGTGTTGCAGTAGCTTGTTATTACTGCATGCCTTTAACATTAGGATGTGTCATGTTACATTATGCCTACAACGTGAAGTAATATAGAACTTCATGCAGTGCTATTGGTAGGCAGTAGAAAAGCTACAGACTAAACATAAACCATTCAATTCCAGTTTATTGCAGCAGACCGTATGAGAATGTGCAGTAAGGTATTCAAAGAACATTCAGCATGCTGACTAGTCAAAGTACTTCTGGGTAGTAACTCCATATATTTCTAGTTTCCAGATTTCATTTATGTTGGCTCAAGGGAGCAACCTCTCTGTCACCGAAAAACACATTCAGCATAAGTCAGTTCCTCAGAGGAATGCTAAATATGAAACAAAACAAAACGGCCCCCACAATATAACAGAACAGGAATGTCTTGGTGACACTGAGTTTGAGAATGAAGCAAAAATTGAAAATAACATTACAGAAACAATATGAGTGTTAATATAGTTTACCTTATATTTTTTGGCATAAAGTCTGCATATGGATTGTGTAGATACAGTAGACTGTATACATTAAAAAACTGTGTAGAACATGTTAATTTAAAACCTGTGAAATTCAGTTTCTGAAATTGGCATATTTACCATACAACCCTTAATAGAGTTAATTAATCTGCGATATATATTCCTGACTTAACAAAAGATACAAGCTGTGGAAAATACATAACTGAATAAAGTATTGTAGGGCATTTTGAACTACTCACTAATTCATTTTCATGTTGTGTTGACATAAGTTTACAAATTAAAAGCAGGGAAATCATTTTTCTTTTTATTTGAAACCCCTCTGCTATCAGATCTTTGTTGGAAGGGAAAGCCTTAAGCAAGAGCTATAGGAAGGAAATGCTGCAGGGAACTCCTGCAGCATATTATAGCAGGCAACGGGGTTGCACTTTAATTTCATATTTTGGTTCGATACTTTGCAACAAAAACTTTTTTTTTTGGCCCCGGGTATGTTGATATCCTCAACTTTTTAAAACCACATTTTTTTCTGGCATTTCTAAATCTTTTATTAGATAATTAACATCATTTTACGCTTACACTCGGTAAGTACTTTACACTTGGTGAATAAACTCTGGTAGTCATTGCGGTTTGCACACCATACTGTTTTTAACTTCTTTCAATAAATCTAAATAAAACCAACTTCTTCACTGTTTTCAATATATGAAATACTTCTCCTTTTGTAATATAAATATCAAAATATCTTTTGAGCAGACTTGCCAGGAACAAGTTGTAATAACAAATGTTAATGGCAACTATATTAAATTAATTAATCTCTAGTCCAACTGTAAAGGAATAATTACTTGATGAATCTGCGTTTGGAGTCGGGAGTATCATTCAGGTGTATGACCTACAATTGAACAGATGCCCACCACAAAGGGTTTTCCTAATGTTGCAGTACCACAACCTAGGGAGTCAGAATACACCAGCTTACCTTGAAAAGGAAACAGCATGACTGAGGAAGTCCTTGAAAACATATGCTCTTTCAACTGAAGTTTTCATGCTGATGATTTTTTTTAACTCTGAAATTATCCAAGGACGTTGCTTCTTGTAATAGCCCACATTCTGGGTTACAAGAAGCAGTTCTTTCCTGATGAGACATTCAGTTCTTGTATTAAAAGTATTAAAAAAAAGATGAATATGGCTAAAATTGTCATGAAATGCCACTTTACTTGGATTGCAAGATCAGAATAAGAAGGGTAATTAACATAAGGTTTATTACATGTAAACCTTGAAAAATACACTTCGCAATTGCTAGCTGTAAGATTGAGAATTTTTGTCAGACTTGAATACTCCGGTTCTTGGTGCTGTGTCCATCCCTGAAGTCACATCCACCCCTGCAGCTCAGGGTAAGACATGCTTGAGCATTGGCATTTTGCTGACTAGTCTCTAACCAACCGGATTGCTCTTCAACCAGTCACACCAAAAACTACACCAGATGTGTTCCTTCCAGCAGTGCTTTGCAACCGTATATGAGAAATCAACGCTATTTAGGTCTCATCTCAATTATAACTGAAATGCCAAAAAATTAAATATAGCCTTCCTTGTTCAATCCATTCCTTTTTGCTAGCTACCTGTAGGAGCCATGTCCTGCTGTAGGGAGCCTGCTTTGGCAGGGGGGTTGCACTCGATCTCTAGAGGTCCCTTCCAACCCCTACAGTTCTGTGATTCTGTAAATACATGGTATGTACACTGCTAAAACAGCATCTTTAGGAACAAAACAACTTCACACAAAGAGACATTTTGAACAGTCATCTACAATTAATGTTACCGGATAGATATAATTTGAGATGGCCCATTTGTTATCAATATGAAAATTAATTCATCGTCATATTTGCATTTTTGTCATTACAGTCTATTTTCAGGCAGAGGTAAGAAGCGTATCACACTCAAGCTTCTAACCTTTGTCTTTCTTTCTCTGTAACCATGTTTACTGGAGGTGACCATTTCCTCAAACTCTCAGGAAAAAAAAAACAACAGCACTGAAGACACTCAGATAACTTACTAGATCTGAAAAATTCCTGTTACATTCTACCTTTTAAAAGTGAGTCAACAACAGTTACAAAGTTTATGACAGTCTTGAACAACTGATTTTGTACATTTTGTTGTTGGTGAAACTTTCTTTAGGAAATTCAAAATATCTGTGACAAAACAATTTTTTTGTTGTTGAAAAGGCAGTGTTGCTTTATTCAGCTAGAATACTTCCAAGAACACAAAAATGAGAGGAGAAATGCATTTTTATCACACTTAGAAACTTTGGATCAGTCTTTGAATAGCTCTAGATTTCCACTGGGAACAAGTTACTTCTTTTTTTTTTTCAATTCCATAATTTGGCACGTAAGTTACAAATGTTCCTGACTTTCTGTCTTGTAAATCTGTTTTGACTTGGCTGAGTTACTACAGTTTTATAAACATTGTTCATTCATGCACACTATTTCTTTTATAGCAAGTGGCTTTTACAAATTATCACTTGAAGCTTTTCTGGCACTGTGCACATGCACTTAGCTGAAGCTGAATGGAACTCCAGACCATATGATTTAAAAAATGAAAAATAGGAGCAGTCTCTAGGTTTTGAAATTCATCTTTTAATTTTGCTTTTATCTGGAATTACTTCAGTTAGATTTATGGTTCCACTTCCAGATATAATGACTTGAAATACAGAACAGGAGGCTTCCTTGAATTCTTAAGTGTCAGCTGCAATTTAATTTCTTTTGCCTTTCTGCTGCCTAAACAGAAAAAGAAAAGGATCTGGCCTTCCCTCCTCAGAAGCTAACATAACTTGCCAGCTCTGGAACACGAAAAAATGTCCCTGGATGCTCCAGTGGACTGCAAATCCAAGACAAATCCTGGAGCTCCCCAGGGCCTCCCATGTCCCTGCTGTATCTGGTACATCTGAACAGCATTGGAGAAGGAGGCTGGATGAACGTCTTCTTAAGCCATCGCAAAGTCACAGGTTAGAAACAGCCAAGAATGTAGAAGGAAATACACATTTATTACATGTGTAATTGCACAGTTCTCACAATTTAAAAAAAAAAATCCTTTGAGAGTATTGTTATTTCTGTACTTGCATGTGTTACTGCATTCCAATTTGTCGCAACCAATATGCAGAGAAAGAACACTATTTTGCAAATGACTTTTTAGCTGTTAAAAGAAAATATTAGACCAAATAATGCTGTTTCATCCCAGTGGTCTGCAAATTGGTAACACAGGTCAATTTAATTTTACTGCAAGTAATGGTATCACTTAGCCATTTCTTTGCTCTGAAACAGCATGAGGCTTTAATTCCTGCATGCCAGCTTGGACCTTATTTTCTAGGAGTGAAGCACAGTTTTTGAAATGTTTTTGTAGAAGTGCTCACTCCTGCTCTTCATTGAGGTGTCCATGTCTATCCATTTGTGAAACTATGAAGCTCTACCGAAAATTGTGAAGTTAGCAATTCTTGCAATAGGCTCCTTTTCAGTGCTTGCCTTGATCTCTACTATATGTGAAGAGTACAACCTCCTATGTCAATAACCTAGGTCTGAACATCCTACATTAGAAGTTAATTGCATTTTTTTTGACAATGCACTCTTAAGGTTAAACAATGTTGTCAATCATGACTTTCAGAGGCATTCCACTGACGAAAGCCAGCTAAGAATCTGTCCCTCAAAACACTGTATAAAGGACATCTGTATTTCTGAAATCCACAGAAAAAATATCGAATTAGCTGAAAAAAGTTATTTCATTCATTAATAATCAATCTACCATTAACAGTTAATAAACTTTTAATAAATTACCTGTTGCATATTCATTTTTAATACTGCAGATGACAGTGCCTAAAAAATAATTTTTTTTTTTTGAGGCTAAATTTATTTATGTGCTAGAACAAAAATTTCTACCACGATGTCAGACACAGAAAAAGAAATTCTGGATAAATCAATCAAGCACAGGGCAATTGCGAGCCACCAGTATGAAGCAGTCAGACACAAAATTTGACAGGAACTTAGAAGGTTCTGGCTATCAAAGTTGTCAGGCTTTGAAACAACCTTTCAACAAGAAGAGTGGGAGCAAGTAATCCCACAACTCTGAAATCCCACGTGAATGCCTTTACTCAATGTCTCTATGATGCCATTTCCTGCAGTTTGCCTGAAATTGGTAACTGAGAGCTCCTCCTGTTTTGCGTTATATATAGATTGGCAGTGCTTGCTTAATCCAGCAAATAGTTTATTAGCAATTTATATTAGTGTAAAGGAAAACCAAGGAAAATGTTGGTTTGTTACTCAACAAAGAGGGTAATTTGTAGATTCATAACATAGTAAATACTGAAACAATAGCTCTTTTGCATTAGCCTTCACTGAAAGATCAACTGCAAGCAGACACAATTAATACCAGCAAAAAGGGATAAGATCTCACTATGTAATAGGAAGAGGAAAGGTTACATAGTGCTTAAATAACATAGATATTCTCAGATCATCTGTGCTGATAAACTTCATTCATCTTAGGGGACTTAGAGAGCTGATTATATAGGCTCAGAAGGTTTAGTGGTCTCTGAAAAATTATAGAGGACAGATGAGATGCTGGAAGACTGAAAAAAAAGCAAATGGATTGCTATTTTTGAAAGAGGAGAAAAGAATAGTCCAATCTACTTAGTTTCAATCTCTCTACCCTAAGTCCAACACTGTTCAATAAAGGAAAGGAGGGTGTGCTTATTAAATTTGCAGATACTACAAAGCTGGAGGGACTGTAAATATCTCGGCAGCAGGATTAAAATTCAGTTCTGTGGCTTACAGATTGCAGGGTGGTCTGGAAAAAGAAAGGATGACTGAAATAAGGAGAGGTAAGAAGTATTACAAATGAGAAGGTATAGTCCACTGCACAAATATGGATCAATTAATATGTAGTAATTATTCACAAAAGGAGTTCAGGGCTAAAGTAGAAAGTGATGAGTTAGCAATGAATAGGCCAGCAAACTTATAACGTGAAAAAGAAAATGACAGAACAGAGATATATGAACAACAATATGACAGACAAAATACCAGATACTTCTGTTCAGAATTAGTGATGATTCAAGTAAGTGTGTTAAGTGCCGTACACCAAGCAAAGGAATCTAACTGGAAATATTTCAGGATACAAAGAGTGATCTAGAAAGTGTGATCTACCAGCAAAGATAGGGATTGTTAAGCAAGAAAAAGAAAAAAAAAAGAGAGAGAGAGAGAGGGAAGACTCAAGTGTTTTTCCTAACAGGACAAAAGAAATCCTATTCTTCATACCATAGGATGAATAGAACCAAAGATAATGAAGTGAAATTTCAGTAAGAAAAGGTTTGCTCTGCCATCAGGAAAATAGAAATTCTATTGGAAAGGATTAGCAACAGACCGCAAAGGGAGATTATGGAGTTTGGTGTACTGCAGGTCATCTATGAAGATGTCTGTCAAGAATGACAAAGATAAGGTCGACTCCTTTCGACAGCAAGGTTGGGCTAGATGACTTCTTGAGGTCCTTTTAGCTCCGCCTTTCTGGGATTGATAACAAAGTATGCTGAATCTGGGATGAGTAATTTACAACAAGAATCTTTACAAATTACAAGATTGGAAAAGCAGTTCACTGTTTTTAAGTTTTCCATCCATAGATTACTACGAAATCCACATAGCATTTTTCTTCCCTCTATAACACAAAGGAAATAACAATATATTTCCCAATAATTATACTAGATAGATAAAAGTATCAATACTCCTATTGTACATGAAGAAAAGATGATTTTACTCAGACAGAATCACTGGTTCTAATTCAGTGGGGACAAAAAAGCAGATGCACGTATAAATTTGGAAGAAGAGAAATTTACTGAAGTTTGAATAGCAGGCTGCTTTATTTGGCTGGCCTGGAGAAACTGTGGTTTCTAAAATAAACAAACAGACTCATTAAGTGATACAGTTAATGCAGGCAGCCTAAACTACTGTTTTATTTCTTACTTTTTTTTTTCCCAGAACATTTTATTTACAAAATATAAAAATATTTTAATTCTTAATATCCTGAAATCAAAACAGTTGTACGAGCTTACAGGATATAGATGGCTTCCGTAGAAGTCAGTTCCACGTTTGAGGGAACCTTTTGTGACCTGGGGGTTTCCCAGAGGCAGAACAGATACCAGGACTGTCTATGCAGGGAAGTCTGTGTTAGTAGGGTACAAGGCAAATTTATAGTGCATTAGGTTCTATGAAGTATTCCTGTGTGGATGCTCCTAAGTACTAAAAGCAAGGGACCATTTTCTACTTTGAGGCTAGACTGATAGATGGACAGACAGATAGAGTGGTACAGATGCATCTCATTTCATTAGGTAGCCAAACTAAAAATGAAGTGGAGAGAAAGTACAGTGATGGGATTTCCCGTTGCCAGAGATCAAGGGTGATATGATCAGGAACCTTTTCTCTCAATAGGAATAGAACGAAAATATTTCCTTTTCATCTGGTGTTAAAAGATTTAATGAAGCACTGATTAGTGTCATTCCTAGTTATATCAATAAGGAAAACACTGAATCACTTTATCATAGCTCACTTGTATTAGCAAATTGTGCAGTCAGGCATTCATGGACTAGTGATGAAACACTAAAGGGACCGTTTGGGACTTGTACGTAAGTACAAAATTTAACGCGTATATAGTCAGCACTGTTCAGTTACTTTTTAAAGCATCTTTCCTATTTCCCATTAAGGAAAAGAACCTCTTGAACAGTGTTTTTTGTTTCCTAACAAACAAACATCTATCTCATCTCCACTGGATTCAACAGAAGCAGCGTCTAATAAGAATTTTAGATATTAAAAGACAAGATATTAGCAAAGCTAATCACTCCATTTAAATTCAACATGGATATTAATGTATTTCCAATAAATGCGTTACACCATGTAGCTTCACTTAACTGAACATAGGGTTTTTTTTTTCTTTGATGGCATATTAGGTTACAGCCACAAATGGCTGTTACAGGTTTTCAAATATCACGAGGGAGAATTATCATAGCAGGAAAGCTGTAAAACCGTAAATTGCTGGAAGTTAGCACACAGCGTTGCTTCTGCAGGTTGGGCGTTATGCCCAGTGAGACCAAGTGGCACAGAAACCTACTGCCTCTGCTACCTGCTGGCAGCTGAGGGAGTTAGCAGGGGCTTTTGCACGTGCAAGTATGAGGATTGTGCATGGAGAGGGGATGGGTAACGTGGACCAACTGAGGGCGGTAGAGTATGTAATGAACTACAGATAGTTTTCAGTTCTTTCTCAGGGCAACTGTCTCACCCTCTATTTCCTCATTATCCTACCCCTTCACTTTCTCCCGTCACAGCAGAAATTCACACCTGTTCCATAGAACATCCTGCTTTTCTCCAAGTAAAACTGCAGAAAATTGCAATCAATGGGTAGCCTCTTTTAATCAAGCATTTCAAATCTTCCAGTTTTCAATTAAATGAAACAAATGCTAGTGCTAAGAATACTCCCTGGAAGTTTAGAAATGATCAGGCACAGTGTATGCAGGTTCTCGTGTCACCTGCAGACAAACAGATAAGCAATGTAAAAAGCTTAAGACCTCTCTTTGCCACGCTTATGACATACTTTTGTAGCTTCATGGTTTCTTGCTTTTAAATGCTAGACAAACTGCTAGAGAAACTCATCTGAATTCAGTTGATAAATCTGAGTTTAGGAACACAAGTATTTAGTAATTTGAATGTGTACCAGTTTTCACATGTACATAATTTTCCTATTTCCATGATTTCAATGGTTCATTTTTCATGTGTAGTTTTCATTAAATAAACACATTTCAGCATTCTTTTTACATTTATTTCCAGTTTTCCATGTTTCTATATCATTGTCTTAGCAATAATAAATCACTAATATAATGGAATGAACAATGTTTTTGTTAAAAATGCATTGCTTTCACCTCTATGAAGAAATTTCATATTCTAAATAATGTGAATAGACCTAGAAAAAAGACATTAAAATACCATTACAAGTGCAGAAATTGGAGTACAGAAAAAGAATTCAACCTTCCCTTTCTTTTTGCAAAACTAATGCATTTAATCAAAGGTTTAATTTGTTCTAAAGCTTCAATTTTCCCAACTTTTCAGAACGCGGTGTTAGGGCTGAGATGCTGTGAACTAGTGCTTTGCAAAATTCCGTTGCCAAAGCAGCCAGTTAAAATAATGTCCTTTCACTTAACCACATTTAACTGAGATAAAGCAACACAAGATTTAATAGCTTCCAGCAGCGCCCAGTGATGGAGTGGCTAGCACAGATTGCAGCAGAAGGTCACAGGTTCATTTAAAGGGCATGGTGCACAGAAACCCTCTCACATGGTAACAGGCCAAAATCAGATTTGATTTGACTAGATGCAACTACACTGGAGTTACGGTGGGTTATATCACCCTTGGCTTTAGCTGAGAGCTAGAATAACAGGAAAAGACCATGTATAATCTACCCTAGCAGTTTCCAGCAATACTACTTTAGCCCATGAATGAAGACCGAATACAGCAAATATTAGCAATATACATCCAGAGATGCACTTCAAACATAGAGTTATTTAGCAAAAAATAATTATGAGTAGAAACAATTGAAAAAGCTTGTAAGGAGAAAAGGAATGTAATGAAGATTTAATGCAGAGGTATCTTAATATCACGTCCAGAGCTAAGGAAGCAGTAAAATAGGAGGTGTAAGGTCACAACGTTGAATACTGTCACTGATGGTCAAGGTATATTCAATAACCAAAATATTGTGACTAACCACACTCTTCACCTTTTAAGGTCCAATTATGAGGAGGCAAGAATAAATGGGTAAGTAGTGACTACAGGGCTCAGCAATTCCTTACACTGCTCAGATTTTTGTCTATGTGATGAATATTTCAGATACATCCTGCGATCTTTACATTCTTCACTGACAAGGAGACAAGATGCATTTTGCATCTGCTAAAGACTTCTGATTGGCACATATGTTGAAAGACCAGCCCAAGACTGAAAGACAGAGTGTTCTTCAAAAGCTGTAACCATGAAATATTTATTCTTTTCTCTTTCATAGAAATACATTTGATGACTATATGACATAAAGTGCCACTAATAGCTCTGGACAAAATTATATGGCTCTAAAGACTATTAAACTATTATTCTTGGAGGGTGGAAAAGGTTCTTTTTGACACATACGATCACAATAGTATTAGCAAGGCTTTGTTTACAATCTCCTCTGAAAAAATACGGTACATTATCAAGTGCTTTTTGCACTAGCAAATTCACATCTGACAATCAAAACAGGCAACAATGATATTTGTAATATATTTAGTAGGTAATTTATTTCAGGATCTTTTGAATGTGCTGTTTATTAATTTTTAAAAACTCTAAGTATTTCACTAAGGGCAAGCGAATACTAATGATACTGTTCAAAATATACTTTGTTTCTGTTCAAAGCTATATATTTTATAGAGTAAGTCATAGGTAGATGAATCCTCAAATGTTATTTAAATCTCTGGTGTCAGCTGAAAAGCAAAGACACTCATACATACATAATCCCTAGCATGACAACCTGAAAATTATGTGAAAACAAAAAGGCTTCTTTGTAAAACTCTAACTAAAATGTTCTGATAAACAGATCTAGAAGGCATTGCTGCCTCATAGAAATCATTTTATTATGAATTTTGCATGGAAGTTAGCAGAACCCTTGTACCCGCAAACCTCATAAAATACTAAAAACCTTATAAAATCTTAGAAGCTTTATAAAATACTATCAGGATAAATGAATAGAGTTATCATCCAGTAAAATGCATTATCTCAATACCCATTTACAGTCATATGCATTTCAGAAACCTCCTGCTACTGCAAATCCCTCAGTTGTATTTGCTGTTGAATTGCCTGTTTCTCATTATCAGCCTCTGCAGAAATGCTGTACAGTCATGCAACATGTGGACTGAAAACACAACCCTGAGAATTCAGTTTATCTTTCCCCTCTGAAGGGCTAACTACTCTGTTAAATACTTTCTTTCACTAGAGCAAACAGTGAAGCCAGAAGAAAGGTGAAAAAAAAACAAGCCAAAGTAAATTAAGCAGTGGCATCGCGCCCAAATCAATCTCAGACATTACCTTTAGATAGGGAGTCAAAGCAGGCAGACTGTAGCTTAATAGTCACATGAAGAATTCTGTTTTGCAAAGTCACTTTTCTTAAAAGACCTTTTAATATACTACAGGTGGTCATTCAAACCTTGCCATGTTGCTTGAAGCATACTGGTGATTATGCATATATGCTTCCGCTTGGAAGAAAAAAAAAAAAAGGAGTGCTGCATGAGTCCACAATGTTAAAATGGCACGCACTCAAGAGAGCCTCTGCTGCAATGCAAAGTGATAGCAAATATTGCTTCTTCTTGATTCAGATGTCCTCAACTATCTTCACCGAAAGGATGCTAGATTTGCTTTGAACAGTTTGTGATAGGGACAACATTCACTACTGGAATTTGGCATATACTTTCCTCTTTTCAAAATAGCAGGAGTCTGATTCAGGTTATTGAAGTACCATTCTAATGATTCTTACATCATTTAAAATTCATACTTCAGCAGTAAGATATGAATTATTATTTGGTTCTATACACTGGAAATATGTTTTGCCGAACAGTATAATCGTAAAGCTTGACATACATATCTTAAATTGCTTCACTATTCTAATGTAAACTGAATATAGAGTTCTTCAATCACTATGTTTTTTTAGGCAGAACAATAAAGCCAGCTATTTTCATTTTGCAAAATGAGAAATAAAAAGGAGGAGAAAGATCTGCTGTGGGGAATATGCTTTCTTACCTTCCATGAAATGGAGGAGTGGAAAATAAAGGTAAGCCTGAAACAATCAGCTTATCAGTAATGCTTTGTCCAAATGGGTATTTCTGTGAACAAAAAAGTCTATCATGAAGGCCTTGATTGTAACAATGCTAAGTGGCTTGAACAACTAAGCCTTAGTGTGCCTGAGAGAGAGGAGCAGCTCACAAAATTGAAAGGCAAAAAATATGGTGAGAAGGATGGGCAGAAGAGTGTGTTTACGAAGTCTCCTGTGAGTGAGTGATAGGGAATACGTGTCAGTCCTTATGCTTATTTTCCTCTTCTTTTTTTATTTATTTTATTTTTTTAAAGAGCAAAAAGGAATTAACAGAATCTGTTTGCAAAGAACAGTGTGGCTAGCAGGGTCATCAGCGTCTCAGATAAGGTCTTGCTACCCAGCTGGATAGGGGACCAAGCCATGAGACTTGCAAACTGCGGGTGAGGTTTCCTGCAGGCAGTAGGAAGCAGCCAGCTGGCCTAGCACTTGCTTCACCAAGAAACCAAACTGAGGAGAAAACAGCTATGGTTCCATAGTGGGGACAGAATAATTAGATATTGCATGTCGCAGGGTCTCCCTGCTGTTCTTTTTGTTTCTCCTTTCAATAAAGCACTCTTGGCTAAGCCATCTCATTCATATTTGCAAGGAGAGAAAATAAGCTGACTGAGCAACAGAAAGACTATTTTAATTTTCCCAATTTTCTGTGTGGGAGTCTGAGTTGCTGTTTACTACTCCTGAAATTTGAGCCCAGTGGTTGTTGTTGCTAATCATGCAGCTAAGTGGGTGTCAGGCTGGTCAGATTGCTCGTTATGAATGATTGCTCCTAACCTACCAGGTGAAATTTAGACAGCTGCATCCACTCAGGTATGCAAATACGTGACAGTACCTATGTAATAAATAATGTCCATAGGGGATGGTATGCTACACCACGATTTCTGATGGCTACTTCCTTTTCTTATATGTGAACACATGCTATAATGTCTCATTTGAGAATTATCTCATGTTTAAGACATGTACACTATAGTACCTTCTCAAAGGCATCTATGCTTTACTTCCTTGCTAAATAGAATTCTCTGACAATTAAAAAGGTTTATAAAACTCTATAATATTCCTAAATCCACTTGTATCCCTAGCTAGCTACCACTTATTTAGTTGGTCACTGATTTGTGATGTTAGAGAAGTTGCACAAGAAAAACAAAAATACTGAACTTTTATTATAAAAATCTGTATTACAAAAATTAAGTATAATACAAAATGGTTATCACATATAATAAATACATCTAATTGTGTAGTGAGGCTGGTAATTGTTATGATGTGTAGTATACATTTTAACTAATTCACAGTACTTTGTGGATTTCTGGGTGCGTGTTCAGCACTTCAGCTATCTTTTTTTATTTAATTTCTTCTATTGCTTCAGTTCATAGATGTATATTGGCAGAGGAACAACGTAAGTGACAGTGCAAAGTCTCCAAAGTCAATGGAATGTTTTCACTCACATTCTGGTAACGAATCAGACATCATAACATTGCACACATGATTCGTGGTAGCTTCAGGATTCAGACATGGTAGCAGAATGACACTACTGATGAAAATATCTGGATTAAACAAAAAAAGGGAAAAATTCTACTTCACAGGGCCATACTTTAAGCTTATAATAAATGAGATCAAAAATTTTACCCAAGTTTTACTAAATTTTACAAAACCACTCTTTATCTTGGATAGGTAACGTTATGCTTCATACTCATGTGGAACATTCTGTTTTACTTGAGTCACACACTCTTCTCTTCTAGACATCTCTCCTGATGTTTGTTTTGGACTGCATGATGGATGAAAGCCGCATGGCAGAAACTTGATCCAGAGAAGTAGATGTTGTGCTCACTGATGTAGGAGGCACTTCAAAGCAGCCAAAGAAATCTATTACTGTATGTATTAAGGGAACATTGCTTTAGCTGCTGTGAAAGGCTATGTGTATATTCAGCAATTAAAGCAGCCCAATAGAAGGAAAACTGCGAAGTCAAACTGTTGGTGCTCAGGGCCTAATGTCCACATTAGACATTTCATGGAAGAGGCAGTTCTCAGGAGTAGCTGCACATTTGTTCCATGGACTGAATGCCCATTATAGTAATTTTAATCCAGTCCAGGCATTCTGAATAGCTACTGACTATGAACCAAATCAGAACAGCAGGTGGGACTGATGAGGAAATTTAACTCAAAAGCACACTCCTGATATAAACAGAAACACTAATATAGAGGCCCTCAGAGAAGACTGTAGTCTTGGGATCTCCCTTACTCTTCACTGCTTTTGCACACTTCATTTACAAGAATACTTTTTTTCTTCTTTATACAATAATGACATTATGCATAAAGATGTCTTTACAGTCTTTGCTTGAATCATCTGTCTATGATTACCTCTGGACTGCACTACTGAAAAGTTTCTTCTGGGTCTAGTCAGAATACCAGAATGAAAGGACTAATAAAGTGCAGCTGCTTGATTTCTGAGTAGCTTGATGGAGACTGGCTAGAATGCAGGAAATCACTGATTCCTTCCAAGTAAAATTAATTTTTCAAGACTTGACTCACATTTCAATCAGGTCAACAAAAGGTCACCAGAAAGACTTAAATAGGTAGATTTAAAAATCAAAAATGTTCATTTTTCACCTGATTAACCTGTTCAGCTCATCCAAAGCACTGGTACAAACCCAGTAAGGGAGGAGTTCCCATGCTGTTTTCTGCATTTCCATTTGACATACCAAAGCAACCCATCTACTCCAGAGTTCATTCTTGGTCATCCTCCTTCCTAAGGTCTTCTAACTACAGGCAACAAGAGGACCACGTGGTTTTCACAACTGTCCTTAATATCATTTCTCATTACATAGACAAATGCACATTCACAACACAACTATCCTATAAAATGTGCGCCCCAGACCACACAACGGCAAACAATTGAATTTTGACTCTAAGCAAAGGCTGGGCAGTACTTGTCTAGGAGATGAGCAGCACAGAATAAGGCGGCAAAGCTTTTCTGGTAAATAATCTATTTCTGTGGAACCTTCTCACCTAAAACTCTGTTTTTGAGTCATGGTATTCCTTCTTACAAGAAGGTTGTGAGGGTCGTTGTTTCTTTTACTGGATTACGAAGCCAGAGACATTGTGCCAGTAGCTGATTTTTTGTCTCCTCTGTGATGGAGGACTTTCTTCTTTCTTTTCCTTCTTTCTCCTCATTCCATTCTTTTTTTTTAATGCCATTAAATACGGCGTATGCAAATTAAGTGTTGCATGCAATTGTATGAATATATATACTTTTTGCTTTGGGAGAATACTATTATTGCTTCCTTTGTAAAGGACATGCTCTTTGTAATAACTAATTAACATTTCCCCGTTTTGTGGAAGAATAATAGGCTGTAATTTAAGCCTCAGTCAATATTTATTGCAAATTATACTATATTACTGAAAAAAAGGCTGTCATCTCTTTTAAAGAGAACTACCCTTACTGAAACATTTGAGCTCCTTCTACAAGAAATGAATGGTGACAACCAAGTCCCTAGTGGATTGCAAAGAGCCTCCAGAATTTCCTCCAGTTCCTTAAAGACCTCTTATTTTTCTTTCTTTTCTTTTTAGCAGGGATTTATTAGGTGAAAAGAGCTGTCAAGATATCACAACAGTGTTTATGATAGAAATGTCTTTTCAAAGAAGATGTTCATAAAGCTCTAGACACATCTGCTGTTATCCAGATTTTAGCTCCGTTACTGAGAGATCTCCTTGACTGTGGACTCTTTATTCTTACTTTCGATTTAATAATCTGTTTTGTCTTACAGGAGAGCAACAAGAATGGGATTATGTACATCAGAATTCATTCTCACAATTTAGCTATTAATCCATTAATTGTTTTGAAGATTACTTTGAAGATCAAAGCTTCAGACTGGCATTGGAAGCTTAATGAAAGCCAGCAGAAAACATAAGCATGGGCCTCATATGCAGACATAAAATGGAGAAAGTGCTCAAATATATTCTGTATCTGTAGGTGCCTATACACTAAATTTCTGATACAGTGAGATTCAGTAAAGAAATCTGAGTGAGGATAACAGATGCTCAGAATGGCTTGTTCTTCATCTAGAAGGAGGAGACATTTTCTGACAAGCTAAAAGCAAAAATAACCATTTAGAGACCTCTAAGAAAGTCATTATTGAAGGGTAGTAAGTCCATACAGACCTTGAAATGAATAGGGATTTTATGTAACTCTTAAATTATTTTCCTTTCTGATTGGCATCATTTTTCTGTTCTCTGAGTTTAACTTGTGGGAGTGAATCTTTATGCAACAGCTGAGTTTTTCCAAACCATACTTGTATTTTGAGTTTCCCCACAGAAGAAGAGAAACATAATTATGTTCCAGACAAATACACAAACAAACAGAACCAGAAGTTTGACTCCACAGCTTGTTATCAGAACTTCTCTCACACATTCTCAGATACCTCCAAAGAGGCAAAGTTTGGAACTGAATGTATATAATTTCTGATGACTATAGACTTTCTGTGCCCAATACAATGATGCAGATAGCTTATGACTGTTTATAGTGTTGAACTGTTTCTGTTGCCTTTCTCTCCAACGTTCAGATAGCAGGCTAGCCATGGAGTCAAAGCAGGGATCAGAAAAGGGTGAGAGCATATATGAAGAACAGAAGGTACATTTTCCTCTCAATGTGTTCTTATGTTCAAGACTTCTAACTACACAGATAGATTACACTGAGTTTTTCAGAAAAGAGCTACATACTCATATTTCTAAACAAGACATTTCAATTAAAATATATACTTTTTTTTAAGGAAAATGTGAAGAAACTTATTTAATTAAAGTTGTAATTTCAAGATTTATGTAACATCTCAATAAAAATATTAGCGATACAGACCTAAACTAAAGTTCTGTATGAAATGAAAATTCATTACTTAAGACATAATAGCAAAATATTGCAGGGAAAGGGAATGGATAAGCTCCTTACAAATCTTTGCTCTAAGAAAACTGTTAATGCTTGATTTTCATTTTTTTTTAAATTGATATTAAGAAAATTTGTATTAAAGAAAACTCTATTTTCTTTTTCTTGTAATAAATTATAAGTAATTAGTATTATTAAGTAAAACATGAATAAATCCTTGAAATGATTTTTCATTGATAATAAGCACAAAAATTATTAATATGGTTTAAATTGGCTGGCAAATAATTTGTGAATTAGAGCAACACTCAGGAAAGCTATTAATTATCCATATTTCCACCACTGGATTTATGACTTTTTTTTTTTTTTTTTTTAATTCTTTGGGCCTTGATTCCTCATTATATATGTTTCTCCTCATTAGTTCATTCTTTTGCCCATTTGTCTTCTGCCATGTCAATTTCATAGTAAGGATATAGGAAAGACGTATTGCTGCACAGCTGGAAGAAGTTCCTAGCAGAGCAGCGACATTATCAGTTACATCTTTTTTCCGGACATCTTTTGTACCTTTCTATTAATATAAGCTGCTAAAGAAAAAGGATTTTTGATACCAGTTAAATTGAGATAGCATCTTCTTCCTTGAAATAACAAGTTTTTCTCCAAAGCTAATTCTGAAGATTAGCTGGAGAGGGTCCAGGGCAGCTGAATTCAAGTGTTGCTCAGTGATAAATACAAAGAAAATGAGGTCTCAAGTCTCCTCTCCCCGCATTTAAAAGAAAATCTTTACACAGGGTATTTAATCATAGCTTCATATGTAGATAATCCTTTGCAAATGTTAAAGAACTAGAAATTAGAAAAATAGTAAGCAATAATACCACCGGGAGTCATTTACTTGGGCTTCACTTACCTAAAATTACTACAATTATTAAATGTGTTGGAAAGAAATAATGAAACACTACATCGTCTCTGCAAAAATGTACAAATTATATTTCCTGCTACCGAAATTGTTTCAGAGATATAAAAGACCATTATGTCATGATTCAGCAACAATTTACTCGCAATTTAATAGCAAATTAGATTCATACACTATCATTTATTGCCAATTGGATAGGAAAAAAAGAAAGATTCTCTGTGTCTAGAGAGAGATTTTGCATTTGGCACATTTGCTGGTTCTTAAATTAACATGTATTGCCAATAGTTTTCCTATGAGCATGTGGTAACCCAGTAATCTTCTGACTACTCTAGGCTGCCTGAGGCCACATGGTCTCTCAGGGCTTTCATTCATGCACTGCAGATGATGATCAACAAGGCTTTTGATAAAACTTCTTTTTCTGCTGCAAACAGAGAACACTGATTTGAAGTAAATTGTGACTGATGATCAGTCAATGACCATTTCCATAATCATCATGCCATCAGCAATTTATCAGTGTAGTGCTCCTGATGTCACACAGCCTGGGTAACTGAGGGACAGACGCACAAGCTGTGATTTTAAAATGTATTTCTAAGAACTTTAAAAATATTTACAGCAATAAAATAATCAATAAGGTAGCTCTAACCAAATAAAAATCAGCTAGGACTGTAATACAGCACTTTTTTACAAAGATTTTTCCCTAGAAAAAGGTGACAATTTTATCTCTGGAACATTTAAATGAAATTTTTCCTATCAGATGGCTCAGCATAATTTGCCAGTACACTCTGGAACAAAATAACTTGCTGGGTAAAGCAATCTGTCAAAGAAGCTCATATTAACTCTACTAGACCCACTAAAAATATGCATATTTCCTTCTTTCTGTGTTATTAAATATCAACAGTAGCTCAGTGATTTTTGGTTTGCCTCTTATTCTGTTAGCACAGTGACAAGACACCAAATTTAAAAGTATGTTGTATTTGAAGAATGTGCTGTGATGGCATGCCTTTTCCTATACACAAAAAAGTAATGACAAAATGAACTCCAAATGGACAAAGCTATCATTACATCACGCGTAAGTAAAAGGCTAACACATAAACGTACAACAAAGATACAAACTAAGTCACCACGTCCTCTTTTTGGTATTCACACCATCTAATGTATGCATTTAACTCTGGCTTTCCGCATGCAGCCAAATTCTGCAGACAGCCTGTGGAAGGAGCCAGGCTGTGGCACAGCGCAGCACAGTGCGGGAGCGCTTCAGGCAGCTCTAGAGAAGCCTCCCTCTCCCCACCATGGAGAGAGCCTAACTTGCACATACACCTTAAATTAGATTCCTAAAGCAGATGGACTGAACACCTGTCTTTGTTTTCTACAGAATTTTTATGGCATTTGGCTTTGAGGAAGGTCTTTTGCAATAGGAGAGGGTTCTACTGACCTGAATGCAGTATTAAAAATATTGTAACAATAGCCTGACAGACCTCAGCTCATCACCAGAATTATCTTTCCCTCTTTTCCATTTTCAATTTCCAAATGGCAGGTTCATATTTCAGATAAGGAAGAACATCTTCCTTTGATCTTTAGTTTCTGAGCTGCCCCATTTCCACAAAATATGTACCATTTTGTGGGCTCAATTCCAATGCACTATTTCAAAAACTTTGGCATAAGATCTAAATTACAGAGACACAAACCCTTCTTCTGGCCCTAAAGCAAGAGGAAAATAGACAGTCATGACAAAGCAACTTTTTTGAATGTTTTTCAGCTAAAACAAGAGCAAGAATTTGCTACAATATTACTTCAGAGCTTGAAGATTTAAATCAAACATTTATTTAAATCTACAACTATGATTTAATTTGCAAAAGTCCTTGTAGTAACAGATAAGTGCATAATAACTGTAGATAAACAGACTTGCAGTACATCCTATCCTACTGTCAAGTCTTCCTCTGATTGCATATGTTCAATTGCATTTCACTGTCGCACTACACAAGTGCCTTAAGTAGCCTGGACATTAAGAAAAGGCAGCTGGTCATTTGGAAGGGAGAGGACTTTGTGTGTACAGACACAAGGGCTTTAAGATATAACGTCATGTTACTTTGTTCTCTCTGACTCCAGATTCCAAAAGGCATAGCTGGATTTTGCAGGGGCGGGAGACAGAGCTAGCGTGCTAGCCAGCAGTGCCGAGCTTCATGTACAGGAGTGCGTGCAGCAATCCTCCCAAAATTGTATTGCGCTAATCACATTTAGCTGCATAACATACTGCTTTTTATCATGTTAATTTTGTATGGGACTCATGCGTGCTAATATTCTACAGAATATCCAGAGAAATGTCAGCAGTCAGAAAAGTGAACCAGCCACCATGCAATCTGGGTATGTGTCATGCGGAAGGCATTTTGGCAGCAGTGCACTGGACACTCAGGGTGACAGGGGCAGGAAGGGTCAGCTGCATTTCCTGTAGAGAGAAGTGGGACAGAGCTTAACAAGAATGCAAACGTGAGCTCTCCTAGCAATTAATAGGAAATTCCAAATTGCTGTAATAAAAATAAATAGTCCTTTGTGCTAAGGACACAAAGCTGCTCAATACTATTAATAGTAGCATCAATTTTAGCTAGATTTTTGGGGGACCATTTTCATGAAAATGTGCAAATGATTTTTTTCATATTTTTGTAAAATTGGAGCAGTTGCAGGGAGTCTTCAGTGCTGCCAATGGTGCAGTATTTTTCATTCAGGAGTCTGCAGTAAAAAAGTTTTAGTGCACTTCACTTTTTTAAGATCTTGGAGAGACTTTATAAAGCTCCATTTGAATTGGGTGAGCTCCAGGTAATGAACTGTGTAACCAAAAGATTCTAAATGTCCCAAGCAAGCTGCCTCTCTCAGGGGGAGAGTTTCCTTCATACAACCATTTCTTCCAGTCTTCCATGTACTTGTTTCAGTTAGCCATGGGATTACACAACTCCCTCTGGGATGAAGTTATTGATAATGAAATTTAACACAGTCTTTTTGTAAAAAAGGGAGTGTATTGTTTCTACTAACGATTAAAGTTTCTCTGTCTACAATTTCAGGCTGCTTGGAAATGAACCAGGCATTCACTGCTGACTATTAAAGTAAACAAGCTTATGATTTAATAAAGGCATAATAAATGTCTTTCTCTTCTTTATGACAGAACAAAATTCTTGTCTAACATCTTGTGATCTAGGTTGGAAACAAATTTCTGTGACAAATGCACGCTCATTATCTGCAGAGATTAGAGACCTACTTAAAACAAATCAAAAACACTCAATGTCTCTGCACTGGTTTTACATACCAGTGTGTTGACCTCTCTGAGAGGTTTTGAACTTCAGCACTGTCACTTGAACAATAATTTAAGATTCCAATAATGTCAGGCATATCAGATGAACAGGGAAAGCTTGATGCAAGCCCTTGGGTAAGGTGAATAATACAGACATGAAACTGTTGAAGGAAAAAGGCTTCAAGCCACGAATAAGAACAGATAAATAAAGGGGTGTTTGCTGGGAACAGCCAGTTTTCTGGGACAAATACTTTCACACAGAATTCAGCCAAGCCCTGTGTAGAAGTTTGAAAAAGATCAGATTAAAACACAGATGCTAAGTCATTCCTGTACAATCTAGGTGAATTCTTCAGTGATAAATAAAATAAATCTCTATGCAAATGTAATCACAACGCTGTATTTCTCAACTGGAATAGACATTTCTTCTTAAAGATAATCTTAAAAAAATTCTAGTTTCCCATGTTTCATGTGTGGTTTTATTTAAGAGAAGACAAGAGAAGATATTTAAAAATAATCTCCAAACCTTTTTTTTATTTTTTCAAAAATAAAATTTTATACTGATCCACTGAAATCCCACCATAAAAATAAAACAAGACTTTCTGTACCTTTTCTTATCATATCATAAAAGTACTGTACTAGCTAACATAACATATATTTGAGAAACCGAAAGTCCATTTTTTTCCTGAGAAAAATACTGAAGTATCTGATATTTTTGGGAAAATGCAAGTGCTAATAAACTGATGAGATAAACAAGATCTTTTATATGTGGAACCAAAAATGATTGAGAGTGCATTCCTAGCAATTCATGTTTGGAAGCTTTTTTCTTTTTAGAAGCCACATGCACAGCTGCAGAAATAATTCTCTACATCTATCAACAGATTTGATTAATCTACTTGAAAAATTTCAATAATCATTCACAGAAAATTCAGACAATATCTGTGTAACGTACGGGCCGGAAGAATAGAGAATAAATAATTTTCAAGGACAACACTGTGTTCCATTAGCCTGAGTTTGGCTTGACTTTTTAAGTGGCTTTTAAAAACATTTTTGAATTTTTAAACACATTAGAGAAACACCACAATGCTTTTCAGACTGTAAGTATGTAAAGTACATTTTTCTGTAGCATAATTGAAACCTAATTAATCTTTTCCCCTGGAGATCTTTTAGACTTGAGGGTAGTGACTATCGTAGGAAGAGGACTCAGTAACAAGAGGCATTTCCATTTACAAGTATTTCCTCTGGAGCATCAAAGGAATGTTTGGAAATACGTCGCAACAATTTGACTTAAATGTTTTGACTAGGCATGACACATGCCATTTAACCTTGTTGAACCTCAATTTCCACATACATGAGAAAAGGAAAACAATATTTTCTCAATATGCTCACCTGTTTTTTTTCAGAAATATATTAATTTGTATTTGAGCTATACTTAAGAAGTATTATATAGTATCTCAATTGAAATTTTCAGAAAATCCTGAACACTACCTTGGGAAATAATATCAGATTTTTTTTGCATTGGTTCTTAATAAAGTGGCACATTCATATGAAAACAATATGTGAAGACATTTTACTGGAAAGATGGGAATTAAAGGAGCTTTTTATTTTTCTCTAGCTCTTAATAATATTATAGATTTAGGTGAGAACAATATATGAAGACATTTTATTGAAGAGTAGAAATTAAAGTATAAAAGTATCTTCCAGTGAATGAATGAAAAGCCATATTCGTCTGACAGCAAGAACTGAAGTACATGCATAAGGCAAGAATATATTTAAATGCTACTAATGCATTTAGTCCAGCATTAGTTCATTCAGGTTATACATCAGTAGTTAAAATAACAACAGAGATTAAACTCTAACTCTTCTAGATAATTCCTTTCAAAACTGCTTCAATAAGTTCTGTGCTGCATTTGAGTTTTATTATCACACAGAAAAGGACTAAGAAATCTCCCTCAGCCTTGTTTTTGGATATGTTGTACAAAAAGCAATACTGGTGCTCTGAACATCTTTCAGTCGAGCCCAGAAAGGCACAGCTTTTAGATTCATATTTACTTTGAAAACAGATTTTTATCAGAAAGGAAACGAAGTTATCCAATTGCCTTCCTTTATGACAGACACAAATGCAGAGCAGGATGCACTCTATACATCTGTACTTGTGAACACAGAATTTCATCCCCAGAATACAAATATGGAAGGACTTACCCATCAAACATTCTGTCACATTATCATCTAATTTTTTTGTAAGTAACCCAATGAATCTGAAGATGGAATGATGAAATATACCCTAACTGTTATAACAGTTTTCCAACAAGATGTAAGCTGTATAATAATAATGAAGGTTGTGTCACTGTTGAGGAAATAGAGAAACGACATTTCCACCTCAGACAGAAAATAACATCTTTTAGAAACTTGAAACTGTTTCCTACATGTTAGTAATTTTTTCACGTCCATCTTTTAAAATTTCAAGTTCTCTGACAATGGGATCTTATTTGAAGTTTTGTAATTCAGTTTGAACTGTTAAATGATTCCTGTTCCTTCACTCTTAATTTTGGCATTGTGGTATCGTGGTAATACTTTTAAGTATTACTTACAGCTTACAATTTCACGCTTTAATCTTTTCCACCACATGAGAACGTGTTTTCTTTTTTCTTTTTTTTTAATTTTTTTTCAATAGTAATTAATTATGGCAAGTGATCATTTTGTTTAATTTAAGAAGTGGCTGAAAGTGCTTTTACTGTTTTCAGACTCTTTTTAGCCACAAGAAAGCATTTGTAACATGCTTTCCTCAGACACAGAGGAAAACCAGCAAAATTTCTTAATATCTGCCTGTGTCCCCCTATTAACTGAAGGGCAATGTTCAGTAAGGCAGCCCACATAAGCAGTTACGTGTATTTTAAGTAACAATAGGAACTCATAAAATGTACTACGTATATTTTGCAAATAGTCTTATTAAAACATGCATCTATTTATTTTGGCATGGCAAATAACAGTCTTGCACTTGTTCAGTCACAGCTACTCTACTTAATTTTCACATCTCTCTCCGTACTCAAGAACATCTGATTATCAAAATGACTCTTCTCACATCGCATACAACACTTCCTGCCTCAATGCTTCCGACTGGTAGGCATCTGCTCTTGGGTAACACTCAAGCAGCAAAGTCTGGTTGGCAGAGCAATACGGCATGTCTCAGAGGCTTTTCCCTGTTTTTCCAATGGTTTTTCATAGAAAAATGGGTTTTTACCCATTTCTGTCTTCAATAGTCCTCTGAACTTGCTCAACATACCAGCAATTACTGGTGACTCGGTTACTTATCTTAACCACTACAGTTTTAAATATCTATTCACATCAGAATATTACCTCAATAATTAAAAAGGAAATGATTATAGGACCGTTCCCAAAGATTAAATGGTTATATGGAAAGAAGAAAAATCATGGGTACTTAAATTCGTAGGTCATCTCATTATAGGTCCTATTCAGCTCATAATGAAGTCAACGGTAGTCCTCTGAATAAATTCTGAAACAAGTGAATGGCCTTTGATATGGACATTTATTTTCCAAAGATACTAAAATCTCCATGTATTTTTCTCTAATCAAGGTATTTAGATGAGAACACTTAATTACAGGGCACTGCTCTTTCATTCACATCTTATGTAACTCTGTTTTGCATAACATAGTAAAATTTCTTTTTTTTTTTTTGCATAATTTTGTATTGAATGTGTTGTTAAAGATACAAGAAGAACTAGTGAGACTGCTTAGGACTGACAGGTAAGTTCTAGGAAGACTGATTTATTTTCTCTTCTTGAGACGGCTAACAAGAAATATAGGGCACTTTACTGCACAGGGTCCCCCCCCTTTTTTTTCCCCTTCTGCCCTCCCCCCTTTTTCCTTTTTCTTTCTTTTTCCTTTCCTTTTACATATGCCATCTTGAAATAAACATGCCAAAATTCTGCTTTGCTGACTGCGTCATCAGAGCTTGCAAATGCTATCACTTCTCTGACAGGCATTGTGAATCACAGTTATTTTTTCTCCCAGTGTCTACGAGGTCTGCCACCTGAACTGGCATAGTTTATAAGTGCCATCAACTTCTCCTCAGGGCTTACAAGCTATACTTGCTCTTTCAGAAGAATCTGAAAATGTTGTGAACCATAACTATGTTTCTGAGAGAACTTACAAGTTCTGCCATCTGTGCCTGCAGTGCTTTAGAGCATCATAATATGGATATGGAGATATTTTCATCATGGGGTTTACGATCTCCACCAGCTGCATCAGCAGAGATTGTTAGTGCTGTGAACCACAACCATTTATCTCTCAGCACAGACGCCTGCATTACTTTTTCATTCTTAATAGTCTGTATCTGCTTGACCCACTGTTATACACACGTGGATAATTTTCAGCAAAAGGGAAAGCAAAAAACAAAATAATTCTTTAAAGCAGATCTTTAATCACTACAGATCTGTACAGATCTCCAAATATTTACACATTTAACTATGCCCTGTCTAAACTGAGAATTTGTTGCAAATACAATTATTGTGATAATTGTGCCAGTTGTAACCCTTTATGGAGTCTGACAAAGCCCCAGCTCTTGCTGCTAGACTTACTCCTAGATTTTGAGAAAGTATTTAAAAAAATGCTTTGTAAATTGAATCTTTATTTCTATTTTAATTACGCTGCTCTGGCATCTTCAGCCTATCTTCAGTTTAGGCAATACCATGAGAAAGAACCTGTCCTGCTGAAATAATCTTACACTTTCATTAGATATCTTGTCTGAATTTTGGCACTTGGCAATACTAGAAACAGCAAGACTAGGTGGAAATATCTTCACATCCCTATTCTCCATACATTAGTCCTGGGAAGAAAATGTTCTGGGTGTTTATGAGGAATCACTGCAAATACAGATGGGTAAAATGAGGGCTGTGCGTATCATAGAGCGGAGTTTAGAAAGGAGCTCTATCTTCTCCATATGTTGACAAAGAAAATAGCCACTAGCATGCCAAGAAGCACTGACTGGCTCTCTATACTGAAAAAAGGAAAGTCAGAGGTCTTACCATTGATGTCATCACATGACTACTGGATTCCTATATACAAGTATAGGTAAGGGATGGAGCTGGAATGGGAACCAGTACAATGTCTATAAATTAACTACTAAAGAACATATGTTTTCACATTATAGCTTTGAAGATACTGGGCTCATCTACCTATCTATGTATTTCTACAGCTGTGTGTGTGTGTGTCTCTGTATGCGCGTGTACACATGGCTGGCCTGAGACAGAGAAAAGCAATTTCATCTGAATATGATGACATGCCAAAACAGAAATATTCTGTGCATACATGCAGTTTTTGGTACACTTGTCAACCGAACTATGAGGCAAAAGCCTTGTTTCCTGACAGCTGTAAATGAGTCTGATACTTCTGATTCCGCAGACCTCACTTCTGGGGCTGTCTGGCTGTGTAGGCTGTTCACAGCTGAGGACACAGAGGACCCCAGAGCCCCCAGCCAGGAATCACCTAGTGATTCCACAGAGAAACTGCATCTGTATCCTGCTGTTCCTGAGCTTCAGACCAAGTGAAGATATTTCCTTTGTAACATGGCTTTTGGAACAGAAGTGATTTTGGTTGAAGGTAAGTGTGTTCAAGGGAGCATATCTTATTTCCATTATAAGTATAGAGATCTTAAGCATGAAAATATTCAAGGGAGTTTTCAAGATTTTAAATTTCTTAATCAAAAATCACATATAAGTTACGCTGATGATGAAATTATGAGGCTAATGTGAAGTTTCTATTTGAAACTAGTCTTCTACTTTTTTCTTTGCTGAATATGAATCGAAATCCTTTGAAAAATTATTATCAGTTGAAATGTAATATCTTAATCACATAAAGCAGTAGAACCTTCTGAGTTTACTTAGTGCTAATTAACTAAGACGTATCTTGTATTTTCCAAAATTTCTTATATCTTTGGTTTTGTGTTGAAAAACTACATAAGCTAAATTTTGTAAGAAAGACAAATGTTAAAAAAATAACAGGAGTATAACGCTCTTAAATGTTAATTATACCATAGTCTACTGAGCTGTCATTAGTGCCTGGATCCACATCCTCAAGAGAATTCAAAATTTTAGTCCTATTTCTGGTTTGCAATGAACAAATAAGATACTTAACACTGTTCTTTACCTGCATTAATGTTTTAGCAATTCTGACACAAGTATGTTTGCAGACATATTTTCCAAACCACCTTATTAATGTGCTCAGAAGTCTCTTTTTGTAGTACTTCTGCTTTCTAAACATCTTTATTTTAAGAAAAGGGACCCTAGAAGGTATGAAGTCAATTCACTTAAAAAATTGTGTCCTCTTGAAAATAGTTTGTATAGAAATTGAATTTAATCTTGATACTTATAAACACAGAATGAATCCACATTAACATTGTTCAGGTATCTACAATTAGGGGACCATTACCAAAACAAATTATTTTCATGAATAAGTGCATCTGGTCATTCTGTCATTGTTTGTAAACCTGCAGACAAATCTGCAGACAAATGGAAAAGAAAACTGAAAATCCCTAAAAAAATTAACTCGGTCCTAAATCAGCTATCTTGGGCTGCCTGCATGATTTCCCTGCATGATATAACTAATATGAATATGCAAACATTTAGAGGGCTTATTGATCCCCGATACTTAACTGTTAGGTCATATGAATAGCAAATGAAATATGATATAAAATATGCAAAATAATAGTACATTAGCCTAAACAATGCTAATAAATTGCAAAGCTTAGCATGAAATTGAAAATCACTAATGGAGCACTGTGCAGTTTGTTGAAGCAATGAGCAGTCAAAGAATCATACATAATGTAACAGTACAATTGCTAACAGCAGGCTCATAGAAGACAATTTAAACTTTTTTTTTAATGGACAAGAGGAATTGATCTTTGAAGCAGTTCCTAAGGAGATTCCACTTAGCCCGAACAGCATCTTGGGACTGAGTTTTGGTCTGTCCCTTGCAACAAATACATACTTATGAACTTCCAGAAAAGACTGATTTAAACTACACACAAGGTTATGGTTTACAAACTTAAACCAGAAGAGGTAAAAGTACTAGACAGGTGGAACTAATACCTGAAACTGCTATTGAATTCAATGGTTATGACATTTTTGCAGGCTCCACTGAAAGACAGGTCATATGTAACAAGTTCCGCTTCTTAAAATCCTCGGGAGTGGAAGCTATGAACACAAAATATGAATGGCTTTGAAAATGAGAACAATATATAATGTTCTATCTTCTCAAGGACCCCTGCATGAAAAAACAACTTCTATTTAATACAGTTGATATTAAGTGTTGTCACATTTGGAGACATTCACAGGGAAATTTATAATTGATGTCACATAAACTTTTTCTTTGAGCACGAGTTCCCTAACGAAACATTAAATTTTATGTAATCATTCAATGGAACTCTGCAAGGACTTACTTCTTTTCGTGGTGGCAAAATATCTGACGTATCTCAAGTACACTAAGATTAAGAACTGAAAAGATGTGAAATTACTACAATAGCAGACCTCATGCAAAGTCTTCTTCTCCTACAGTACTGTAATTGAAGCATGGTAATTGTCCATTTTGCCATCATGTTTTAAACAGCAAATGTTTTCTCTGGTGAGCATGGTTTTTTTTTTTCAATTGATTGCAACTCCATATGAATATATGCCTATTTTCTGCTATTTTGCAGTCAGTGGTTGTGTAGGCCCAAACCCTGGCCTCAATAGCGTGTAAAATGGGATGGTGGTGGAAATGGGTCTTTTTGTTGTTGTTGAAATATTAAATTTTGAATGGCAGGGGATTTTTTGGTTACTAAAATTTAATGGCTAGATTGCTACTACTTACACCTAGTCCTGTTGTCAATAACCCTAAAGCCACAATTAACAGCTAAGCGAACTGCTTGACAATGCAGCAAAGACACAGCTGTAGGGTAGGAATTCCGTAATCTCAGGGCACCCAGTGCTGACTGAGGGAGCACAGGGTCGTGGTCATGGGACACTGTTTGATCACTCCTAACATTGAAAATGCCACATCCAGAGTACTACCCAGAGGGAACAGTCCCAGATTGATATGGATCCTCTTTCTTTTTCTTCTGAACAACCTAGAGGTACCTCACTGGGGGCTTAGTGTACTAAAGCTTTAAACTACAACTCAGTTTGCAACTTCAGGGAAGCAAATGCAGAATTGCAATGTAACAGGCATATCCCTGTTCAGGTAAAAGGTTCCAACTCAAACAAAACACATTTCTTATCACAGTAATTCAGGTAAGGGTGCTTATCTATAATGTTGATACTGCCAAAATGAGATACAGTACGTGCAACTCACACTTTTGGCCATGAAATACAAATACCTAAACAAACTATACAAGAAAATGAGTGGTAATGACTTAACATAGATATTATAGAAGGTTAACATTTGCTTTGTTCAGCTCTGACTTCCCTACCGGTCGAAATAAACTGATATTTTGTAGCCTAACTGTAAGCAGCATTCATGTTCCTCAAACCGCAGATCAGAACCGTACTGTCAGATAGCTATTAATCTACTCAGCAACAGTAAGACTATTTTTTAAAAACGTGACTGATTCTCATTTTTAGCTGATCCAATTCTTTTTACAACCTAAGATGTCTTTTTTCTTTTCTTTTTTTTTTTTTTGGTTTTGTTTTTAAAGGGCCTATTTTCTTCCTGGGTGTCAGCAAAGCATAATTTCTTTGCCTCCTAGACTTTGCATTAAACAACTATGAATTAATGAAAAGTATCCCTTTTCTGCAGTGTTTCTCTCTGATGCTAGTATTCAGCTTTTCATCCTCTGGGATGAACTTCCTATCACACTGTGCAATATTACAAGTGTAACAAGGATGCTAACATTTTCATAAGAGGCTACATCAAAAATTGGCACCTTAGTTAATGATATTTGAATGAAAAACACCCCATGGATCTGCAAAAAATAACATTCCCTATTCCTCTCATCAAATAAATAACTACATAAAAATGAGAGAGCTGACACTGAGACTGGAATAGAGCAGTTGGAAAGTGAAACCAAGTGGAATGCTGCTGGGCACAAGGGGAATGACAGACTGGAATTAGCAAGTGAGGAGTCAAAATGGTATTGGGGATCCAGGATGATACTCTTGTTAGTCCTGTGGGATGATACTGAGGGAGAAGGAACTGGAATAATCCTGGCAGATAAGGTATTAATTGCTTTACACTGGGCAATCCTACTTGTCTTAAGTAAATAGAGGAGTGAGTTAGCAACGACCTGATGTGTCCTTTTTAGTCCTTTTCTTCCTTCACTACCCACTGGAAAAAAAAAAATGGAAAACTAAAGTGTCAACAAGGATGGCTGAGAATATGGATTGGCTGAGCTGCTTTACTCAGAAAGAGCGGGGGCTCTCCAGAAGTCATGCTGAAGCCACTACCCTGATGTGGCCTAAGCCTTTAAGAAAGCATTGAGAATCCGTGGTCAGGCAGGACAAGTGTTGCGAGTCTTAGTACTTAGGAACTCTAACATATCAGCTTTTTGAATATCCTAATCTCTACTGTCCATGCTGCAAACCTCACAAGCGGTAATCAGTAGGCATACCTTTAAGACCAACTTTAAGACACAACATGTTGGAAATAGTTTTTCTTAAATAGCAATAGAAAATATCTAAACAAGGACCATCCACTTTCTTCAAAGGAAGTGCATGGGAATTCATCCAGTTCATCCACAGTGTTTAAAACTCATCACTTCTGAGAGCTGAGCAAAAATGTAACTCTGATCCATCAGTTTCCTCAGGCTTCTACAAAAGTCTGCATTCTCAGTAGCCCAGTTGCGAGAGATTTCATGGGAAGAGCACACTTACTAGATCCTGCACTGTTACTCAGAGCTTCTGCAACAGCAAAGGAATAGAAAACTGGAATATCTCTATCCCCAGTTGTCACCCGTAGGCTGAGAGGTAAACACCAAAATGACCAGTAAGGTCAGATACATGTTATTTTACACTTTCTGCAAGTTTGAGTACAATTTCATACCCCACTGAAAATGTCCAATACAAGTGGCTAAATAACAAATTTCGCTACTTCGTTATCTCTAGTTAATAGCTTGTTTTTGTTCCCTTTGCAGTATGTTTTCACCATAGACACAAATCACCAATTGTTACTGGTTCAGCATAGATGTAAAATTACAGTAGTGAAATAAATCTGGTCAGTAATGTAGTAAAAAACCACATTTTCCATGTATTTTTCATGGAAAAATAATCTAAATCTAAGTATAGAGCTCAGTTTGTTATTTAGGGAGGACAGGAATCCTGAGGCTATTTTAAATGTTAATTTCTTCTTCTCCCCTCCCACACCATTTTTGATCCAAATTGTCAGATTCCACCAATGAAAATAATTGCTAGCTTACAAAAAATCTCACTCTTCCATATCTGATTTTTTTACTCACTCTGTATCGGTGCTGTACAAGCCTAGTGTTACCGTAATATAATCCCCGACTTAATTAAATGAGAATCCCAAATTGGCAACACATTTTAGCATATAAAATATTCTGCTGTAGCTAAAGTGTATATAGAGTAGTATAAGTCTTTTCTCTTATTTCACATATTAATATATATAATAATAATAATAAATTTATGATATATTATATTATACTGCAAAATGCTCTTTGACCACTGGGAAAGTTGTGAAGATTGTACATATAGATAATAATGTTAACTTACTGAGAATTCAAATATAATATGAGTATATGTACTTGATACATCCAAACATATGGTGATGAAGTATGACAAATCATAGTTCTAATAAGCTTTTTTCTCTTTTTATAACCTACTTAATTCCTGTGAAAGGCACCAAATGGACAGCCCTCCAAACCCGAGCCTAGCATTGTTCATGTTAGAAAAAAGCTACCCCAATTTCCCACCAGCGTATATAATTGCTGCCATTGAACTATTTGTGATGGTAAGACAACAGCATAGTCTGTATACCCCATTCAGTGCTCACTGTTTCTACCAATAGTGCAAATTAGAGTGCCAATTGTGGCATTAGCTTTTGTGGATATAACAACCTGTCAATTAGGAAGTGAATTAACCAGTTCACTACACAATAATCATCACATAATAACTCTCAGTTCCTGCTAAGCTGAGCTATTTTCAAACTGGCAAATCGGAGGCAATCTGTCTGGTTTCTAGAGCTATGTGCCATACAGATGCACTGAATTTGTTCATTTGATCATGCTTTTGTACTTTACTGCAGTGTTAAAACAGAATACATTCAGACGGTGTTACTCTTTTTATCATTTCACAAGTGTGACACTGATGGCTGCAGATAATGAGCAAACACAACATGGAATAAGGGCAACAATCAAGACATCTCTTTTCATCATTATATAACCTTGGCAATGGATTACTAAACTTGCCAATTTCAGCTGGTTATAAAATATACAGACCATGTTTCAAGACAAAGTCTTTTAAACTTATAATAAGCAACCTGGAACTGTTTTGGTTATTAGAAGTAGTTGTCTTCAACAATCCTTAGAAAAGCTTTTGGATGGTATCACAGAATCATACAATGGCCTGGGTTGGAAGGGACCCCAAGGATCATCAAGTTTCAACCCCCCCGGGCACAGGCAGGGCCGCCAACCTCCAGATCTGGTACTAGATCAGGTTGCCCAGGGCCCCATCCAACCTGGCCTTGAACACCTCCAGGGACGGGGCAGCCACAACCTCTCTGGGCAGCCTGTGCCAGCACCTCACCACTCTTTCAGCAAAGAACTTCCCCCTGATGCCCAATCTAAACCTTCCCTCCTTCAGCTTAAAATCATTCTTCCTTCTCCTATCACTATCTATCCTTGTAAAAAGTTCATTTCCCTCCTGAGTATAATCTCATATTCAGACTATTGAGCTCTCATAATCAAGGCTGAAATTAGGGATAGTCTGGTAAGTCAATCTAGGATTACAAGTGCATGTATGCTTTTATGTAAACTTAATCCACATGGATCCACATAGACAATCAGAACAGGAAAATTCATTAAAACATCAGCACTTCCAAAGTAAACACTGAATGCAGTGGAACAGTGTTTCAGTTTGAAGATGCTGATTTATATTGAATTCAATTTTGCATTTGGTTTCAAACAAATCCAAAAAGTAAAAAGAATAATAAAATACAAAACTGGAGAATAAAAGGTTTTATAAGCATGATGTACTTTACAGGAGTAGGAATAAATCTACAGAGAATGCCTGATCTGTATTTGTTCTAACTTTATATTCTTTCCTTCAGGAGAGACAGGGCAGTAGATAGAGAATATATTTTATTAAACATAAAATACTGGAAGTCAGAATGTGCTTTACAAGCGTAGATGACTAGATCCTCCTGACCATAACACTTACACTGTTATTAGACAAAGACAGCATACTGAAGAGCTTACATCTGAGATGTTGGTGAGACCATCTTGACAAAGGTTGAAAAAAGAGAAAGATTTACAGGAGAAACCCTGGCAGAATAAAAACACAATATGAACATGGCTGGATGTGAAGCTCAGGTGAAAAAAAAACAAACCAAACCAAAACAACAGAACTGTGAAGTTTTAGAGGAGAAAGGAAAGTACTTTTTCTATTTTGAGTGCTGAAATATCCAGAATAACAGAAAAATTTAGAAAATACTGTGAATGACAGAAACAAGGCAAACAAACATTACTGAAGCCAGCCAAGGTTCAGCATGAACAACACTGTATTGGATTTTAGGAACTTGGCAAGACCAAAGCTTATTCCTGCAGTAGCTGGCAGTCTCTGTACCACATTCTCTGAACCAAACTCATTTTTGCTGTTTTTTCGGCATTTATGGCCCTGTAATGGTGCGTCTGCACTTAACAAGCTTTGCTGATCCTGAACCAGCTGTGCAAGGAAACAACATTTTGTCTGATATGGTCAGTCTGCCAATCAGATAGACAAATAATTGGGAGTTGACCGAACTTCAATGTCAAAACTCATAAGATTAAACATAGAAATAAACAAGTAAGAAGCTAGTGAAGCATATGAAGAAGAAAGATGATATGAAGGGAAAAGCAAGAGAAACTACTGACAAAAGCAACATTTTGGGCAGATTGGGGGAAGTAATACAATGGGATTTTTAAATATTCGTGTACCATCCAGAATACGTTAATAAGCTTACAATGGATGAAGGCTGATCTCATATTTTTGTATAAAAATATATAAGCCAGAACAGCTGTTAAAATTTTGTGTATAAGCTTGAAACTTCTTTTTGAAATGCTTTACTTTTACACAAATAACTTATGAGCTTGAGGGTAAAGTAATAGTCTTGCAGTCCACAGTCCAAAGACAATGGCCCAATCATTCAACAGGCTGAAGAGAAAGACAGTACACCTCCTACACTGAGATACACTGCAGTGTCTACAGAAGGCACTGATGATCTTTTAGATTGGAAGACCTCAAAGCAGATAGCATAAACGTTCTAGAAGTGTACTGTGAAAAATATTGCTGTAAAAGCAATCACTCTGTATCATCTAGAATTCAACGATAAATAAAAAAAGAGTATTTCATCTGTTTTCCTAGTATGCTAAGCCTTTTGCATTCCTGACAAAATTTGAATATACATTAGGATGCATTCTTTCTGTTCTATAGAAGAAATATTATAAAGCGTGGATTTACATTTTTTTCATCCATGAAACAGTAACTTTATCTTGTGGTTGTCTTTCTGTTTCCTGCTCTGCTTCTCTAATTCCTTACAGTGTTCTCAAAATCTAAGTGAGTACTATCCAAAACAGCATAACTGGTTTCACACACGTACTGAAAAAAACAGTAATAAAAAAGGAAAAAATAACAAAGAAAAAAAAAGATAAAAAGAAAAAAAAAAATCAGTCCTCATTACAGCAATAAAGCCTTGAGAAACAAATACCAGAAATCATAACTGATGCAAATTAATGTCATGCTGGAGGGTTAGATCCAACCCTTACTATAACTCTTACTCAAACTCTTATGTTTTACTCTGTTACCCCTACTATAATTTTAAGAATTACATATTTCATTTGTCCTAACTGATATATATATATTTTTTTAAAGGAAGGTGTCTGCTGATACTGCAGTAGGTGATAGCCATTTCTTGTTCAGCCTTTCTATTGTCACAGCACTACAACTTTGACTAAGGATACAAAACCTGCACTTAAGCAGGTTGGGTCTGAGTCTTCCTCTTGGAGGGATTCCAGTTCACTTGATTATACATGACACAGTTTTAAAGATAAGTCTGAATTGAGACAAATAGGGTTGTAGCGATGGTCTACAATATGCAAGAATCTTTCTACTTTCATTTCAAACATCAGAAAGATGAATCACAGAGACCATCAATGGTCTTAGTTGATTTTAGAGAGGATTTAGTGAAAGTTGGAAAAGTTCAGGGGAAGGTGAAAGTGAAGGTGAACCAAGTCAAATCTCCTTGGGATGGGGAGGGAGGGGAGGAAAAAGGTAATTACCATATTTGAAATCTTAAAGACCTGCCCTGTTTTCTCCAATACATTTAATAAAATGGATGCTGTAACCAAGAAATTATTGCCATTGACAGTTGCTCACTACTTATTCTGTCTTGCTCTTTTTCTGTCTGGCAGTTTAATTTTTAACATTGTCAGCTCTGATACTGAGCAGTAATTAGCAAAACTCGCTTTGATTTGACCTCTAGTGAGGGAGAATGTAACCAATTCTCCTCAGTACCAGGGGACATGGACTCACAGATAAGCTGGTGAACAGTCAGCAGTACCAGGGTGGACATCACATTTTGACTTATCTTCAGAGATTTGGAATTATTCTAATGACATGAGCAAAGAGATTAGTTAAGTTGTAGGCTAAGATTTTTGCAAATTAGAGGGATTTCAGAGGAAGAAAAGTATTCAAGCACTGAGGAGATCGAAATCTAATTGCACATCCCATACAACTGCATATTTAAATTTTAACTAAAGGCTAATTGTAACTCAGAGGAGTGTTAGGCCGGTCTCCCATGATACGCATCTTCAACAAAGATTCTCACAGGTAAGGATATATAGGAAAAATATGGAAAACACTATAGCCTTGATATATTTATGTGGACTGAGGAGTGGCTGAAGAAGGTGCAAGCAAAGGTATGACTTCTTCCACCTCTACTGCACAAATTAGTAGCAAGGGGCTAGCACAAGAGGAAAATCTGTAATATGGCTGTATATGGTATAGGCCATAATACCTGGGTGATTCAGGAAAGAAGGGCAGTTTAGGAAGAAGAATTGAGACATCTCTCATGATTACTCCCTACACGAAGTTCCTGAAGAGAAACAAATATGCTTAAAGGTGTTATAGCGTAAAAGGTTATGAGATGGAATTGACTATGGAATAAGGCTATACTTGACATGGGCAAGGACACTGCTCACTAGACCAGGTTGCCCAAAGCCCCACCCAGTATTCAAAGCCAGGCTGGATGGGGCTTTGGGCAACCTGGTCTAGTGAGCGGTGTCCTTGCCCATGGCAGGGGGGTTGGAACAAGATGATCTCTAAGGTCCCTTCCAACCTGAACCATTCTATGATTCTATGACTAAAGGACAAAGAGATGGAAAACTGTGTTAATGACATTCTTCAGTTGTTCCTGAGGTGGACAGTAGCACCTTGTTCTACCTCTGCGAGACTCAAGGAGGCTGGCCGCAGAATAAGGTGTTGCACTACGCTTAGAGGAGAGGTTTTTTTCCAATGAGATTATGCTACATCACCTGAGACACTTAAAGAAGACTAGACTAAACATTTAAGGCCCATTATGGAATTTTGCTATAGCAGAAAGAAGACAATGTAATATAATTTTTCCATCATGATTTACTATGCATAATGCAAAGCTTCAGATGCTAAGTGCATTATATGTAAACATTAGTAACTCAAGCTGGTAGAATTAATCTAGCTGATAGCTAATCATATTGCTCTTGTTTCATGAAGGACTGCATATGTCACCCACCAGACAACGAAAAAGAGCATTGAGTAAATTTAACTCACAAGAAGTAGCTAAGAGGAACCCCTTCTTTCTACAGATCCTTTATACTATAACTATCAAGGGGAATTGCCTATGTTCTATTTACCTACCTTCTGGCTATCTATCCATTAGCAGATGTTATGATTAAAATAGCGTGAAGAATGTTTCATTATAATACTTTAACATTAAACTTCTTTTGCTATATGGATTTTGCCTGTACCACTTGGGGAGTTTTAAATACAGTTCCAGTCTCCATGTCGCTATCATTTAAGTCAATATATTTTAGTTGCTGTAAGTCTCTACTTTTGCTTTAAGGATCTCCAGATCTGATTAAGAGTCAATTTGTTTAAAATAAGACGGTCTTTATGAGCAACATATGCACTTTTTAAAAATAGCAGAGAGTCATACTATCACAACAAAGAAGTGACCTAATCTTTGCCCCTGTATTACTCAAGAAAAAAGTAGACAGTTCCCAGTAGTATTTCATTGTGGAAATACAGGTCTTATTGCAATACCTTTATTTTAAAATGCACCAATATGCTAGTTTTTATAATGCATCATTCTTCAAAAACACACAAAAACCACCACTTCAAAAGCCTCTGATTAATCTGAGCACAATCAAGGGCATGTGAGATAGCTGCCATTTATTGCAGCCAAAGCAATCCATGCCAACTGCAATAAACCCATCAAACTGTCATAGAGTCAAGCTGTGAGAAAAAGACTATGGTGATTACATGCAATAGTTTCCTTCAGTGGTTTTATAATTTCAATTTTTGTAACATTTCAAGATTTCCAATACTTATAGTAGCAATTCTTTAGTACAGAATATTTTCCCTGGGAGGTACTATCAACAACTTAGCCTATTGGATTTTTCCCCATGATTGAATCAAGTATATAAGCTCATCAGACAAGAAATATTGTGATTACAATCATATATAAATTATTTAAAGAGATTCAGCCAATCAAAACAGATATTTAAGTCTCTATTTTCTTTGATGTGTGCATATAACTTCCATTAAAAGGCCATGGTCACAGTTGAGAAGCCTGAAATTGAACCTATGCCTAAAATTAAAATTACTCTTTTTTCCTCCATCTTGAAAGCCTTCTGTCCCTAGGCAATGACCCTGTGGACAACTAAAAAGGGAGACCTGCTGCATGCATGCTGAGACACGAGATGTAAAGTGAAAAATAGAAAGATGTGCTCACTGGGATGATCAAGAAGCAGAGAGAATGACAACTAAGATCAAGGAAATTTAAGACAAACTATTTAAATTGTCCTTTCAAAAACACTATATTATTTATGAGAATCCTTCAGGCATATGGAATGTTGGAACCTCAAGGTGTGTTTTCCTCTCCACAGATACATGTTATGCAGCACAAATGCTGTTGGGAACTTCACCATCATACTGCAAAGAGTAGCAGGGGATGGAGGGACACAACTTAGTGATTCTCTGCTCTACACAGCTCTTGCTTAGTTTAGGAATGTGTTTAAACAAAAGCCTCGGTCAGATTTCACAGCAATAAAAAGAGATTAAACATGAGAGAGCTTGTGAGCTTTGCCTATACTGCATCTTCCTAGAATTATTATTTAGCTGACTAAAATACTTGCTGACTCAAATAACCTTGAACACTGGTGGCTATGCCAGACCATTGATCTATGTTCTTGGTGTTAGCACATTTATGTAAGCTTAAAAACGCCAGATTTCCTTTACACCAGGCACCATTCTCTTAACTAATTTTCATATGACTTACAAGGGTCCATGTGCCATCGTAAGATCTATGAATGGACACTCATTCTTGCTCACACGGAGTTTTTCACAGAGATAATATTTCTGTGAGTGTGTGAGGAAAAATACAAGATTTCTAATGATTAGGGCTGTCTGGCCTTAAGATGGTTTGGCTATGGCCTATGAGAATGTACACAGACACCCAGTTCCAAGTGATGTTTCATTCTGTTGAGCAGTACTGTAATGATGATGGATATGGCAGAAGGACATCTTCCAAATAGGGAGAGCAGATAAAAAATACCAGAGGTTATTAATGGAGGTAGGATTATGAGTTAAGCACTTCACTACCTATTTAATTCTGTTACTTTCAAACATTGCTGAGCAATAGTGGCAGAGGAAGAACGCAGTTGTTCCAAGCGTAGTTCTGATTGGGTGAGAGAACTGTGTCTCAGACTTGGTCATAGAAAAGAGAAAGAGCATAAGCCAAAACAACATTCACAATAAGCAGTGATATTATTTCACAAAAGCAGTAACTTAGAATCGTATAATATTACCACAAGGTCAACAGTTAGTTGAAAAAACATAAAGTGCCATATGGATATCACTAGCACTGTGATAAAGGGTGAGGCAGAAGAGAGAAGGTAACACACAAATTCAAGTACTTCGATATAAGCGGGCTCAATATTTTCCATATATGAATAATCTGCCTACTTTTGGACCTTGGTAAATACTACATTAAAGCTTTGTTTTTTCTTACAGCATGTCTTTTTTTTTTTTTTTTTTCCCTTGCTATTATTTTCCTTGCTTACAAAAGCATAACCAGGCTACAACATTTCTACTAGGATTCAGAAATATGTGTGAAACATTACAGACAGAACCTGTAAGTTAATTCGCTTTGTGTGGGATGAGGAATGCGATAAAGAGTCCCCCAAAAGCATGCTTTAAATTGACCTTTGAATTTTGTTCAAGTTTCTGTCTTGCATTTTTAATTTGTGATAACTGTTTTCTCATTTTCTATTTATCAGCTTTCTTAAGGGTTTCACACATTCAAAACATTAATCTCTCTGGTTCTGTTATTGCTGTGATCATTTTGCAGAGTGTCATTATACAATATTGTTTAACATTTACCTTGATTGATGAAAAACACTGTGTAGTAATTTAAAGAAGACTAATTAGAATCTGCATATTCTTTCTCTTACCTTTCCTGTTTCTTCATTCTCTATTTTAGTGATAATTTCCAATTAGCTACTTTTTTGGGGAATGTCTCTTTCTACTAGTTAATGCAAAAATTGAAAATACTGACTTTACTTGCTAAAGGATTAATGAAATAACAAAGAGCCAAGTATTGTGGATTTACAAGCTGATGTCTGGTAAGGTTATGGCAAATAAGCTTTGATGTTCTCCATTATGAAGATACAACTTTTTCTAGTTTCTTAACATTTTAAAGCAATTATACTCAGGACTGGCTCAGGATGAGAACATTTGTTTTAAACTGTGTTCATCACAATTTAAGGGGAAGAATTGAAAAAGTGATTTTTACCCCATTATGGAAGTGTCATTTGTTAGTTCCTATTTTGCTTCCTGATCATAATAACTTTTTCTACGATGAAGCTATTTTAGTTCTCACTGTTTTTCATTCAACAGTTATTGCTTAACATATCCTCAATGTTTTTTTTCTAGAAAAAACATTCTTTTTTTACATGTTGCTAAAAAAAACCAGCATCACTTAACATTTACAGAAAATATACAGCTGTGATATCATTTAAATGAAACTATTCTTACTAACTATGCTTTAAAAATGGACCAAAGTAAGATTTTACCCACTTTTCAGTTTGCAATACTAAAATTCTGGAATTTTAAAGTACAAAAATACTCCGCAAAGAGCGACTAATTGGTGTAACATATTCACATGTTATAAAAGTTATAAAGTGATAATAATAGTATACAATACTTTATATACAGTACAACAGAATTTGCATTGGCAAGTTAGTATGCCTCTTCTAACAGTTCAGAGTTTTCTGTCACTGAGACAGCTTATTCCATCTCATACGTGGAAAACAGCAAAGATGAAGAAAAAATGAAGATCTGCAAAGAAAGCTGTTTTCTGTTCTTTGCACTCACAAAAATGTGAAGTGGCATGAGTTTAACAGAGCTAAAAATAAAACACATTTATTGTGTCTCCACAGGTATGTATACATTTTAAAATAAGGGTAGTTAATTTTATGTGACTATTTGCTTAAAATAGGCATTCTGTTACTGTCTTATGAAGAATTTTTTCAATATCTACTTTGTCAGGAACACCAGGTGTAAAAAATTTTCAAGAAGCCATTTAAAAAAAATCTACTGGATATAAATATGCTCAATTCTACTTACAGAATACATGCTGATGTCAAGAAATCCCTTCCAGTTAACTATCCTCACTTCACTGATTGATATGATTCACACACTTGTTTGTTTCAGTGAGTTTCACACTATCCGCTCAGAAATTCCTAGCAGAAATTCAAGCTGGGAAATATGAAGTGGAATTTCCCAGTGGAAGGCAGTGAGAGGTGAGGCCTCTGGCCACAGAGAGAGGGATAGGGCTGGCAGAGTTCTAATTCTGTCTGACAGATATTTTCATAAGTTCGATTTCATACAAGAGATGTATCTAGCGTGTTTTTTTTTTCTTTTTTAAATTATGAAAGAAAAAAGTATGCCATGCCATATTGTGGGGACAAGATAACTATACACCAGAAGCAAATTACTTCCTTGAAATGAACTGCAGGTAACTGCTACACCTTCCAAACCATTAAGGAGATCTGTCCCTTTCATATTTGCTTGAGATACACTCGTAAAGAACAGCACAAGTGGTTTTGCAGACTGTCTTCATTTCCCTTCACCAGAATCAGAGTTTGCTTTTTACAGCAAAATTGGACAAGCTTTAAGAGCAACAATTATGTTGTCTTTTTATGAAACATGTTCTGATCCATGCAGTGTGTGTGGGAGGTTGCTAGAATTGCTTCTGCAGGGGCTGGCCACCGTAGGCCATGCTAACCTGTCCAGGGCCTGCCCTGGAAGGAATAGTGAGAGAACTTCTCCCCCTGGCTGTTCTAATCAAGAGTGGTACTGAACACAGCTGACCTCAATCAGGGATCTGTGACCAGCTTACTGTCCATCCTGATGAAAGGGATTATGTGACATAGATGCTAATGATAGCAGGGGACTGGGCTCAGTGATGGGAAGCTAAAGATCTGGCTACCCAATGGGGCCTGCATCTGTCTGTCTTTTGACAGACAGAAAAGAAAAGCGCATCTAATGCATATCTGTGAAAATACTTTGTATAACACCAGTTATACAAACACATTCAATAAATGATTATAGCTGCTGCCCTACAATGAAATGCATTGAGACAGGTCTCTGCAATTATTGCCCATAAAAAGCTATCTTTCGCCCAGTCATTTCAGAATCCAAAGCCAAGTTTGTAAAATTCCAACAATGCTGTCTTGAATGCTTATTAAAAATTAGTTAGCTAAAATTAAAACACCTACAATTTATTTTTACTCTAATGAGTGTGCCACGATTGTTAACTACCTGTATTAAAGAAAATGTGCTCCTTCCGTAACATACTATGTATGTTACAGTAGTCTGAGGGATAATTTATCTCTGATACAACTTCACTGAACACAGATAGGAATGTATTTGCTACTGTGCATACATGCAAGACATCAGGAGTGGTAGCAGTTTTAAGAAATCACAAAAATCACGGTAAATATAGATCATCTTGTTACAACATTTGTTGAAAGTGCCACTGGAATGCAATCAAAGCAAACAAAACTTTAATATAATTGTGCAGCCTGGAACACTTATGGAAACGAAGTAAAACACTCTTGACCTGTTCCTTACATTATCGTATTTCATTTGACAAAATGTTGCTACCAGTTTTGAGAGCAGCAGAACAACATGGAAGGAAGGCTACCTGTGGCAGCTGGTCCCCTGGCTGAGAGGAGGCGCTCCAGACCTGTTGCAGGCCTCGCTCCACACCTCGCCCTACATGGCCTCCCCAGGTCTGTGGTTGCTGAGGGCCCTGCCTGAGAGGCCCCACGTTGCTTGTTTTGATTGGGCTCACTGCTTCTAACCTTATTTGTGTGGAAATAGGTGGAAATTCTGTACTGTGGCCAGCTTATTAGAGCTGTCAGCCAGTCAATACTGAAAAAACCTTGGCTGAAATAAAAGTGGATCCTCTCCAATACAACCTTCACGAAACACAGTGATAAAAACCTGTTCTTCCTTCGTAAAAGTTGAATTTGCCTTTAAGCACCGCAGGCTTACTAGGACTGGTACTAGAACCAAAGTAGATGGATGTTGCAATTGGGGAGTAAAAAATCCAATAGGTCTGAAAGATTCATTATTTCTTCTCTGCATTAAGGGATAATCTGGAAATACCATTCTTTCCTTTTCAATAATTTCTATGAAGCAAGTGTTTTGGATATGTGAGCAGAGAACAGAAGAATAGGTGCACACATGTGTGGTTATATTGTCCTCCAAAGGCACACCAACAACTCTACTGCCACAAAGCTTAGCCAAAACCAAAATACAGCTTGGGAGCTTCACTGCCCCTGCAAGCTTTTCCTGTTACACAAAATTTTTATCTCCATCCCTTCCAGATCCATATTACAAAGCGAAGCAATTGTTCAGGCTTTGTTCCACAGCATTACAGTAATATTTCTGCTAATAAGAGTGCAGAATAAAGATTACAGTCCTTCTTGCTAGCCTACATTTGATACAACACCCTTAATTGCCTAAAATTTTAACACTACTGAAAAATAATACAAAGAATTTAAACAATCCTCAAATAACTTTATGCAGCAGCAATTAAAAAAAATAAATCCAGCTAAGAAATTAATAACAGACATCATCAAAAAAAAAGATGAACCAAAATCTTCAGTGAGATTTTGTTTCAAGAATTTGTCTACTATCACTTAAGCAACAGCGATTTTCCCAAATTAGTTGTTAGTGTTAAAAAAAGGAAACTTCCATTTTCTTAAAACAGGTTTGAGACTTGCTCCTTTTTTTTTTTTTCCAGTGGTAATCTAGTAAGATCTAATTAAATAAAATCCAGTTTAAATCAGTACTTATTTTTCTTGAAAACTCATGCTATAAAATAAAGTGTATCGTATTTCTTAATATGCATGCAAAATAGAACAGATCTACAATCAAAAGTTTCAGTCTTAGCAGTATGTGTAACTTCCATTATACTGACTATTCAATTTCAAAGATGTGTGTGAATTATGATTATGGAACACACAGGCTTCATCAGTATACAGATCAACATTCCAGATCATATACGCAGCTATCATTCACTTCCATAGAGAATGGCAATGCCTCAGTGACCACAATAAACATTTTTGTCCAACCAAGGAACCTTTTACTTTTTCTTGTTACCTCTGTAAAAGGTGTTTAGAAAATATAATGAATTATTAGAAGACAAATATAAAATGGATGATTCCAAATGCATGTATTCTCTTGCTGGAGAAAAGACTGAAAAACATTTAGTTGATACCAGTGAATACTAAAACTCCTGCGCAGGTATTTTTCTATTATTTCTAATAAAAAGTGAAAAGTTATGTAACTATGTGTTCACAGCTACACTTGAACAAATGAGAATTAAATTAAAGGTCTTCTGCCTTCTGGAGCTATATGTTTTAAGCAGTAAAACAGGTCTTATATATCTTTGTTTCATATGTAGAACAGTACATTATATTTTCTTAATATTACTACAAGTATCTTTTGACATATTTAGATTTTGGTGTATAATTATCTTTGACCAGCAGTTTCGCAAAAACTTTTTGGGAAAAAAACAGTTTTTTTTTTTTTTTTTTTTTAAAAAAGAGCACAGATAAGAAAACGTTTTTCTCCAGATGGTAGATATCAAAGACCATTCACAATATTAAAAAGTTTCAGAAACACATTTGAAACATCATATGATATGTATTTCAATTGCCACATTTATAGTATTTGCCCTCAAATGTCTATGGAGGGATGGAAAAATGTTTTACATTTAAACTGTAGAAAAAAGAAGAGTGTCCCTATGTACTGACCTCTGGAACTCTCAGCAGTAAAAAATCATTGACATAAGTCTGATGACTCAGTTAAAAAAAACCCAACAAACTGCTATTAATTTCTGTGATTAATAGGAATGTTTTCTGAGTAACTTAAAACAATAGTTCAGAACATGAAGCAATTCCTGAGGGTGGCTGTGGGCTCCTTTCACCTGTACCATCCCTACCTGTTCACTGTATCCTCCTGCTGCTCCTCCCCTGCCGCAGCAGTGTCAGCTATCCTGCATGACGCTGAATGGTGCGTAATGAACTGACATGTAACTATAAATTAACTTGACAGCATGACATACAGTCTGAAAACGAAAAGGTTCTTAGATCATACCTTGATTTTCAGGGCTTGCATCGGCTGAATTGGTTTAAAGACGGACTGATTGAATGGTCAATTGATTGATCATCAATCTTTCGGTAACGAATGACATTATTAAACTCTCCTGCTCTTTTAGGCAGGTGACTTTCTTCAATCATACACTAGAAATGTGCAAAACAACCGCGACTTCACTCTATATCTCCAAATTCATACAGTTCATCATTTCTTTTGCACTGTACCTGATATGGTGTGCAGATCCTTCAGGTTCTCTCATCGTTAGATTCTACAGAAAAAGTAATCATTTGAGCCACTCATGTGATAAACCAGCACTTGAAAGACTCAAATGTCAAGTTGTTTTCATCACGTCGACAGCAGGTCTTAGACTTAATCTATCCTTGGTTTATGCCACTACTTTCCTTTTACTTTGCTGCAAAATGTGGAATTGCCTCGTATATGCTAATGTGAACTGCCTTGCCCATTAGTTCTCCAATTTCATCTATATTACCCTTCACCTGTTAGTGAACAAGGCAATGGCGCATATTATTCTCCCCTCGGTGCACATCCCATTAGACTTCACTGGAGAATACACCCCCCTTGTGTGTAACCAAGATGAGATTCATAGAGATTTCCATTTGTGTTTACAAGAGTGTTTTTTCCTTCCTATACAATCTGTGCTTTTTATATTCATATAAGACCCCCACACCCAGAGTTTGGATCTGATCCCAGCTTCTCCTAAGCTCAAAGACATGCACACCCAGAGTTATGGCTATGTTCCACCAGTAATTCACCTCCACAATACCCAGTGTTCCTTCTGGTGACATACATGAATTTGCAAGTAATACCAAGCACTTCTCACAGGCATTTTGCCCCAGATCAGCACTGGGTGGTTACATATTTTTAACAGTCAATATATCTCCAAGCACAAACTTTTATAAAAGAATTCTTGAAACACAGAAATTCCTTTGTCCACATAAATATTATATATAAATACATATTTTCATACGTATTCTCATTCATATAAATGTACTTTTAAATTAGCACTCCGATGAGTTCAATTACAGTTGATGAGGCTCCACTATACTCTAAATACCACTGTGAATTAGCATTACATGCTTCCAAAATACCTGAATGTTATATAATCAAAAAAACAATTACGTATCAAAATAGATAGAGAACACTTAGCAATGACATTGTATTTAAGTTCTGTTCTTCCATGATAGGAGGTACTATAAATATAATCTGTTCTATATTTACATATACGTATGAAAGTCAGTGCTATGAAGAGATAAAGTTGTAATTTTATTACGGGCTGCCTATAAAATACAAGAGCCTATTACAATGCCGTATGTTTTCGATGTCATGCTGGAACTTAGAAATTGTTATCTACAAACCTCTGATACCAACAGAATTGTGATCAATTTTTAATCTGCGGTTGGACACTAGAAGACACAGTAGATTTTTTGTCCTCTTTCTACAATTCTCTTGTTAAAATATTTAGGTGTATCCCAGGGGAAATGCCATCTTATGGATTATTTGAACCTGTTTACATTAGGAAGTGAAGTAACGCTCTTTGCATGCTGTTAGTCACAAACATTTCCTAGCCTCATCCTGTCACTTCCCCATGGGGGTTCCTGGTGCCATTCTTGAATGCACAATACCCAGCTCTATTGAATGGCTACCCAGATTCCTTGTTTAATCCTTTTTCATCTTTGATTAAAGTCTGAATATAGAAAATATTTTTACATACTGTAGTTGCAAGTCTAGGAGGACTATATAAATTCAGAAAGTAATCTATATTCTCAATTTAACGTTCTGAAAATGCAACCATTAAATTGCCCTCCATAAATTACAGCATCTTGGTAACAGTACAATTTGGGTGACCAGAGTACTAGAAAGTTTCTATATACAGCAAAATAACTTGGATTCATAATCTAATGTGTTTCACTGAAAACTGATTCCAAATATTTGGTCACTATTAATGCAATTCACTGATCAAACCTTATGGTCTTATAAAGAAATAAAACTCAAACAAAAATGTTAATGAACGATCTGAGAGTATATTCACTTTGAGTTGCAGTACTCTGGTCCAAATCCTTCTAAAAAATATCATAATCTGGGGATTTTATTTTTTAGTAAAGCCATAAACATTCTGGCTAGACATTTTATTCAGATTTATGTGTAATGAAAAATGACAACAAACTACATGCCATTGAATGAAGCTCACAGATTGTTTCTCAGCATTTGGATAGACTACTTTCTTCAGGCTTACAAGTATTAGGAATCTGCAAACACCGTTCTGAAATATCTAATGAGGTCTCAGTGACCTAGAAAACACAGTGTATGGAAAGCAGCTTGAAATACTGAGGTCTGTTTAGAGAGTAGCAAATAACTATACTCACAGAAAGATAAGCACGGATATATTTGTGTGTGTGAAAGAACTGAATACCTGTTCTTTCAATTAACATTAACAGAGTTGATAGGAATTAGAAACGTAAAGTGAAAAAAAATGAGTCTCACAGCAGTTATTATATTTGTAAATTCCCAGTACCCTTTCTTGAGTGATTAACTGAGAATAAGAATTTCATGCTTCATTTAAAAAAAGCGTATAGCCTGATCTTCAAAGAGAGGAAAAGAAGGATTGCAGAAGATGGAGGAAAGAGACAAGCTCAGGACATATCTGCACACATGTATGAAGACAGATTGTGCGTATACACAGCCTGAAGATCAAGGTGGCTGGATGTGAGAAAACTCTGAGAAAGTCTGTAGTAATGTAGTGCAAAGCTCTGAGTTCATAAGACCAACTGAGATGCTATTTTAAAAGTTATACAAGTTCTTTTTAGGTACATCCCTTTCTTATTAATAAAGTTTCACTAGAAAACTCTACAGCATCTCCAAATGAAAAATCATATGAGTTTTTTTCATTTGTTTTTCTGGAATAAGACCAAGGAGTTTTTCAGAATTACTCATCTAGATAATGTAATTTAGTTTATGTATATAGTGAATTGGTTAGAAAGAAAACTGTAGACAAACTGACTAATACAGCTGGAAAAAAAAAAGTCTGAATTTAGAGTGCAGACAGAGGACTATTATCCCTTAATGTTTGGTTTTGAGAAGTTAATTATTAGCTACTGGATTTCCTTGACTTTTTAGGTTGACAATTACTTTATTAGAATAATACGTGGAGACAAACAGTACATAAAATAATCTGAGAATACACACACATATTAAACTACTCAGCATGCATGAATAGGCTAAATATAAATTAAACATCTTCTTGATGAAGAATGAGATCATATTCAGATCTTGATGGAAGGGGTAGATTCGGTAACCCAATGGACTGCAGTGAGGCAAAGAGAGCAACATAATAAAAGCATAGAATCAGAGAATCATTAAGGTTGGAAAAGACCACTAAGGTCATTTAGTCGAACTGTCAACCCATCATCGCCATGCCCACTAAGTCATGTCCTCCAGTGCCACATCTACACTTTTCTTGAACACCTTCAGGGATGGTGACTAATAAAACAGATTGCTCAGAACAAAGGTAATATTAAAAAAATTGGTGAACATCATAGATATTTTGCTTTTCTACCTACCAGAACAGGCAACCTACCAACAGCAATTCTTTTGGGAGTTCATGAAAAATTATAGGACAGAATGTTTGTTTACCCACTTGCTTTTACAGGCACAGATGAATTTAATTTGAAGAATATTACCCATATTTGTTGGCTTTATTGAACTGTCTAGAAAGGAAGTGGGAGATCCATTGCTAGAACCCAACAAGCTTTCACTGGAACTTTAACTGAGATTTTACTTCCAATGAGTCCATTGAAGACACACAAAGAGTGTCAACTACCTTCATATCAATTAGGAGTATGTCTGCTACTTTTCCACTTGGACGAGAATTAAATTCTGTACTTTCCAAACAGGATGAACTTGATAAAGATAAGCACAATACATAACCTTCTCTGGCAGAGCAAACTGGAAGTGTTCACAGCTGCATGTGCCTATGTTCTGCAAGATAGTAATGGGGAATTAAAAGTGAAGTATATAGGCAGCATAACACAACTACATGCAACAAAGTTTTCCTTTTTTGCTGAAAAGGAATTCTTGTCAGCAGCAGTGAGAAACATAAAAATTTAGACATCTGACCCAAGTATTCAGCTGCTAGAATTTTGTATGTGCAGATTTTATGTTTTGTCCCAAAGTTTAACAAGCAAGATCACACCAGCAGTTCTTCTAGCCAATTATTCTGCCTTTGGGAGTGGCTCATGCAAATGGAAAGGTGTAAGAATGGCTCTGCTAGGGAATCTGCCTTTTTATCAAATACAGCTTAAAGTACAGCAAGAGCTGTACTTTTCATCACAAATCACTCTTCATTTTCAATGAGTTATATTTTGAATTCTTTTAGTGCCGATGTTTATGTAGAACACCTGTAAGCAGATAAGAAGTGACATGATAAATGAATCAGGAAAAAAAAATGTCTATAGTTTATATAAGTATGCTGAAAAAATATTAGTAAATAAGATTTTTTATTGTTCAGCCAATTCTACTTGGAACAGCAGGAACAGAAATACCTGCTATGTGAAACAGGTTTCTGAAACTTGCAGATCCCCAAAACTCTGCGTATCAACATACAGTTTAAATATACAGGCTATGTGAAATAAACAAGATGATAAACCACAAAAAATGGGTATCTTTTACTCACAAAAATACACTAAGTGAATTTCAATTTTGTGGGCAGAAAGCACACAATCAAAGAATCCTACCTAAAGAAACTGTAACAGTGGACAAATGCCACTTAGCTCTTGATTTCAAACAATCAGAGGATGATTACTTAAGGTCATAAACTCAGAAAGTCTGATGCAAAACATCTCTGCACAGATCCTGTCTCTTGAAATTAAATATCCACACAGCAGTGGTGTAAATCTTTTTTAAAAAAACAGTACGTGTTCATAGCCTGCATGGAAGAAGAAAAGCAGCACATTCTTTACATCTTGGGAGTTCACAAAAATCTGTCAGCAATAGTCAAACGACCACAGACATTTATGCATCTTGTCCACCTTCAGTAGAGCCTAAGAATCCACCTCACAGGAACACAATGACCATAATAGTACTCATCACAGAAGCTATTCTCCTCAATTGTACAGGCACAGTGAAACCATGGGGCCAAAACTGAGTCTTGAAATGGCTGTAAAATTGCAATCGATGAGAAATGTTTGTGCCATAATTTAACAACGAAGGAAGGAATGGCTGCCCTGGTGTCAAGACAGCATGTATATGCTATTAAAACTAAAACATCTCACCTAGAGAACTGAAATGCTCTCTTTGTTAGAAAACAGGCTGCATGTACTATTCTGGTATTTTTCTGTCATCAGGCATCTTTTACTGAAGTAACAGATCAAACTTTAAAACTTTCTAATGAAGGTCAAAAATCAGGGATTTTTTTGTGGGAAACAATTTTATTCTGGTACATGTTGAAATATTTCCCGTTAGAGAATTGAAAAATAAAAATAACTTTGTTATTATAACTGCAGTCAGCATAAATTATGGAAAACGATGCTGCAATATGTCCAATATATGCTTCCCACTGTGAGACAGTATCCTTCTTAATCTTGAAGATTTCAAGAACTACGTTCTCTAGGCATTTCAAGAATAAATATGAGGACACTTATTGAAAAGAAACTACAGAGGGCAACTAAGAGAATCAAATCTTTACAGATGGTATGGAAATTATAGTATGGAAATGATTTAAAGATACCACACTGAAAAAAAAAAAAAAAACAGGTGCATGTTACCAATCAAAATAGGGTTAAGGAGGTCATTACAAAGAAGGGAGTACCCTTCAAATACTTGAGATCATATTCAAATGAAGAAATAGAACAACAAACTCAGGCAGATTAAATGTAAAAGCATCACCCAAAAGTCTAAAAAAGATGCCTAAGGAACAAATAAAGTAAAAGTAGTAATGGTAACATATCTTCCTTGAAATTTATCAGGAGAAAGAAACTTGCAAAACATTCTGTAGTGTCAATTGATGAGGAGGGTACATAAGGATTTCTCAGGCAAGCTAAGGCTGTTGCAGAGAAACTAAATAATTTCCTACATCTATTGTGGAAGAAACTAGAAACAATCCCTTGCCAATCCCTATCTGACAGAGAATCATCAGAGGATTTGACATGAAAGGAGCTGTAGAACTTATTACAGAGCATATTGACAAAAGTGAATGGCAATATACACCTAGGGCCAGATGGTATTCTCACAAGTTTCTAAAAGAACCCAGAGATAAAGTGCCTGTACTTACTGATGGTATACCATTTTTTGTATTTATACTATTAGTGATTGCATAAAATCTTTTTCTTAAATCTGCCTTCATACCAGAGGATAGGAGGGAAGTGAGAGGAAATCTGAGAAACTGCGTACCTGTAAGCTTGATGCCTGTGCCAGGCAAATAAAGATTCTGATTAACAGTCACGCGAATAAGTGTCTGGGGAGGAGCAAATAAATAAATTCTTGGGGCATATTGTTTCTGCAAAGGCAAATTGTGCTTGACTTTAAAATGCACTAATGCTTTTTGGGAGAATTATGAAGCGTATGCATGATCATGTTGAGGTATAGGGTGGTCCAGTTGAGATTATGAACTTCAATTTCCACATGGCTTTTGAGAAAAATGCATTACTGAAGGCTAAATTAAGGTCTAGCAGCAGTCAGAAAGTAAGCTGAGTATTAGGAATAGACCACAATGCAACATAATGAGCATCACTGTACCATTTTCACTGTACCCTACGCTTACTGCTTTGCCATACCTTGAATCCTGTGTCTATCACCAATCTCAAAAATCTCAGAAAGATTCAGAAGGATGCTACAATAATGCATACAAAAACATGGAAGTACTGCTTTATGAAGAAGGATAATATAGGCTAAGGTCCATCTGCATTAATAGACATATTTTTGTGGTTTTCAGAAGTCTATGAAATTAAAAGCATTGAGATGGTGGATAGGAAGTGGACATTCTCTCTTACAATACCTAGAGACCAGTAATAAAATGGAGAGCTAAATTCCAAACAAAAGGAGAAGATATTCATGGAAATCCTTGCCAGGGAAGGCCATAAATAGTTAAAGTCTACATGGTAGCAAGAGCAGATTGGAAAGGAGAGACAGAAGAAAGATCCATCAAGAACAACTGTACCTGTCTTACTGTGCCTCTAAGCTTAGCACAGTTGATACCTAGAGAAGTATCATATGTCTGCACGGCTCTTCCCTGTGAATGCATGCATGGTGACTCCTAGTGACAGCCCAATAGGATTAGACGGAACCATTATCTGAGCCACTGCAGCTACTGCAACATTCTAGTTTCAGCGACTACCAGCTTCACTGCTTCTTTTAAGTTGATTCTCCAGTTTAAGGTGTCAAATATGAGTCTCTGCTTTCTTTTATATGCAAGTAGTTCTATTTAACAGTGTTTTATTTAGTTAGGTATGCATTACAATAATTTGATGTGCCAAATTCTTGGTTCTTTACTCCCTTGGACAGCTGCATAAGCTTTCCAATTGCTTGCACAGCTCAGCTATTACAATTGTACAAATATTATCTATTTGATTTTATGGAAGTTTAAAAAAGTAATTGTCAAACAGTGATCATGCCTTGATTAAATAAATATTGTTATTGGGGCACTAGTTAGGACATAATTTAAATTAGCCATGAATATTTTTTTTTCTGTATCTGTTATCCTAACTCTGATTTAAACAGTGGATATATTTGTAAAAAAGATATCCTATTTTGCAAATTTGACATCAATAAGCTTTTTCATGAGCGTATTTGACATTATTTCTAAGATTATTTTATGCCAATCACATTTACTTTAAACTGCTTATTACTTTATTGCTGAAAATGGCAACATGTATTTATTTGGCTTTTTGCTTTAGAATCAGCAGGCTATCACTTGCTTTGTTAATCAGATCCAACCTTGAGGATTATAGCCATCAGTTTCAAGTTTGCTTAATTGATGCTACTCAGAAAAAGAACTTAGCAATGTGGTTACATTTACATCTTTGATGAGTTGCTTTTTAGTGAGCATTATGTTTGGAAAGAATAGGATTTTTTGGTCCTTCCTCACTGCATGTAACATTAGTATGAATCCTTTTGAAATGTTACTTATTACATACATCCTAAGTGCAAAAATTAAATACCACTTTTAGGACTTAAAGGCAAAACATTCAGTAGCTGAAAGTTCAGGAAAGTTGCTAAACCATGTCTAACCATGTCTAGTCAGAGATACACCATTTCCTTCTAGGTTGGAAGGGTGGTTATCAGTGCCAAAAGACAAAAAAGAGAAGAGCTGAGTTTCTTCAGACATTTCTTCTGCTGAAAGACCCATCAAGGGCACTTTTACCTTCTCTCACATTCCCTGCAATTTATAGAGATGATTACTATATCACCAACAGGGGTAAACAAAATTGCATAAAAGGGAAGAAACTATGGCTGTCTTAAACTAGTGAGGCCCCATGAGAGTAGATTTGTAAAGTACGGCTGTGGGTACTGAGGTGCCCTCATCTACACTACATATTTCAGACTGTGCTATAGACTGTCTCTAGTCTCGGTCCCACAGATTAAGTATTTGGGGATCAGATCAGATTAAGTATACTGCTAGCAGCACATCTTCCAAACTTGTTTTAACCAAAAGGTATCCAGTTCATGGGCTGGGAGATTGCTCTGCAACAAAAGGTAAAACATTTTGTAACTTGCATGAATGAGACAACCTGAGAGTCCCAAGCATCATCAGAGACTGAGCTCATGCACACAGTAAAAATATCTGTCTTCTTAAAAACATTGATTCCTCAGTGCTAGCTATATATTTTGCAAGAAAGCAGGACATACTGAAAGAGCCATTGCTTCTTCTGATCCTCCAGTTCCAAAAAGAACACTACCCTTAGGGCTTCCATAGAGATGTCCTTCAGTATCTCCTTTGATAGCTCCTTACTTGCCTTAAGTCTAATGTAACAGAGAACTTTCAATGACCAAACAGCACCTTAATGAATGATCCACGTTAATTTTTTACCAAGCTTTCCTATAAAATGCTTATATACACGCAATCATCCATGTGTTTTGCTATCCACTTAATTCAGATCAGACCACAGGAGAAATTAGCGGCTCTTTGCCAGCACCTTTACCAGAAAGGATAATATTAGATACATAAGTCCAGGCAGAAAGTTGTAAAGGAAACATTACAATTTCTGGATACTCATCCTCTCCCCTGACCTATGGTAAACCAAAAAATCCTTGAGCTAAGCTGCTATTTCTTCACATTATGCATGGAAAATCTCTCCCACTAATCTATTAGTTCAGCAAACAGGAAGAGAGAGATGGGTAGAAACTGTTTTTACATTTACTAATAGCAGAGATCATGTGGAAATGCTGCAAGCTGCAAGTCTCAAATACATGCTTGGAGTACCATAGATCTTAATTTTCCCAGATCTCAGCACTACAAAGGAAATGAAAAGTAAAGTGAAAAGCATTAGGCAGGACTTTATAATGGAAGGAATTGAGGCAGCAGTACTATTCATTGCTAAGCTCTTGGTTATTTTTAAAGGAAAGGCTTATATTTTCTGAGACCTGAAAGCAGCCTGCAGCCTGCTGGAAAGAATGAAGGGAGATAACAAAGTCCAGACAGGACACTTTGATTGACAGCATGCAGGCTGGTCCACTGGTACTGAAACCATAACCAGTATTTCCTATAAAGCTATATGGAAAGATACTAGACTTTAAAGTTTTAGGAGCTTGAATATGTTAAGAACAAATGTGATTTATAATCAGTGTGGGTGTTTGCTCTTCTTGAAGGACGCTTCTGTCAAGTTTTCATCAAGTTACTTGCTCTATCCTTAAATCTCAATGCTGAAGTATTTTGACTCAGTTTGGGGTTATGAGCTAATGAAGTCAATTTTGATATGAAAATATTTACAGTGATGCAAGGTAATTTCAGAAGCAGAAGAGATGTTTTATGTTTTAAGATAATTGAAAAAGGAAAAAGATGTTGTACTCAAGTTTATGCTCTGTTAAAACCTGTCTAGACCAGACTTACTATAACTCAAATAAGCTGAAAGTTAACAGACCACATTACCAGGTGCATATGTAACACAATTCTCCACAGGCAGTCCTGTGCCACTGCAATGGACATGAATCCTTATCCTTTTGCCATATTTTCACTCCCACAAAATATCTCATATTATTATCTTCCTGAATGATCCCATTTAGTTTAGGTAATTTTAGATGTCTAAACACTTTTTTTTTCTTTTTTTAAGTCCGCATAGCTTGTTATTTTTCCTTTTATAGTTCTACACTGAACTTTGCACAGTTTTTGCCCCACACTGTACTCCGTTTTTTATACTATGATAAAAAGTGTCCCAGACATATTAATGAAAAAATGGATGAAAGGTAAAGAGAATAGACTGCCTGTCAGATAAATTTAATATTTTGAGAGATACACACATTCTGTGAGCTGTGACTGCTAGCTAACACAATCAAGTTTGTATCTTTTTTTTTTTTTGTCTTGGGGATCCATAGGCATAGGTTTCTTGGCTACATCAGAAAAATCTGCACTTCAAAAATGAAAAGAGATACATGTTAGCCAAAGCACAATTATAACGTGTATTGGAAATGTCCTCTTCTATAAATCCTTTGAGAATCTATAAGTGGGAATAAGTTTTTCAACATCATGTTACACATGAAAGCACAATCACTAAGGGGAACACAGGCTACAAATTACTAGATTTTTCTGCAACAAAATGGGCTTTTTAGTTATCTTCCCAAGTGAGCTTACAGAAAGGCATGGCTGCCAGTTTGCCAACTTACAAAGGGATGAAATAAATCTCCAGTATCATTATTATAGGTCAATGGAATATAAGCCAAAAGCAACACAGTATTTAGGAAATGGATGTTGATAATAAAAGACCCACTCTAATTTCCTGTGGAGTTCTTAAATTAGCTCATCCCAATATGCATACTGGTTCAAACTGATAATTCTGCAAGATAGGCACTTTTCTTTACCTCATTGTAAGTAACTGATTTTGTTCCTACAGAACAAAAGCTGTGTGGAGTTGATGTTACAGTTGTTGATTTATGCTACTGGGAAGCCCAGCTACTTGTTTTTCTATCTTTGTTGATTCTTAGATGAACTAAACTGTAGCATTTCAATGCAGCCATGTTTTAATACAGTCTCAAATACACTTATTAGCATGAAAAGGAAAACACGCTTTATTCTTAACTCATGTTTATAATTCCTATTAATTCTGGTGACAAAATGCCTGCGTTGTGCACAAAAGCTTAGCCCTGTTTCTATCTAGAAGAAATACTAGTTTGCAGATCAGAGAGGCGGTTAAATATAGAGAGCCACATTAGTACACTTTTTGTAAAATTCTCATTTCCTGCAGCTGAAAGATATTCATTGCCTTCTATTGCCAAAGCTTGGGTCAGCCAAAACATTAAAAAGAAATATATACAGCAGTAAAGCATTTGTAGCACTTATTTAAAAACAAATAATGTTTGCAAGGCAGATCAGACTGCAGTATTCATATGGCTGTTAGTAACCTCACAGCCACTAGCATCTCATACTTTACACAAAATTATTCAGAGAAAAATTTACTAAAATATCTTTAGGCAACAAAGAACATTTCTGGTCATCGTGTGAATTGTGTGTGACTCAAACCCAGGATTTTCTTCTTTGTACTAAGTATGGGAAAGTCTGCTCCTTTGAGAGTTAGAATAGCTTTCGAAGACTTCTGATTTAAATTTCAAACTCTTGATCATAGTCAGGGAGTAAATGTTTTTATCCTGGAATTGAAAATTGGGTTCTTTAGCTCTATACCAAGTGAAAATATTAAGCATTTTGTTGTATCCACTATGTGAGCCAAGTTCCCCACTGTGCCTTCAAATCCACAGTGAATGAACCATATTTGGATCTGCTTATCAGAAGGAGACATTTAGAAAGACAATGAGCCTGTCCTGCTAGACTGAGACTCCTGATGCTTTCAGATAGGCCTGCGGTGAACTACAAAATGGGCCCTAAAATCAGGCTGACATGGTCGCTTAACAAGCTGCGGTATTAGCTCTTGGCTCAGAGAATTTCTAGCGTCACCCACAGGGCTGACGATGGCAGCCATCATAATTAGGATGCATGAATCAAAAACACCAGGTGAAGATTTTGCCTTGGAAGAAAGAAAAGACAGAAGGAGGGAATTATCATGCCCTTTGACTATTAAGCTGCTGCATGCAGCTGGATCAGTGACCAACAGTGCCTCCTCGGATTATGCTATGGAGATACTTGCTATAGCCTTACACTTCCCACACCCAGTGGCTGTCAAAGCAAACACTGTCAACGACTTCAAAGAAAGTGATGCAAGAGGCAACACGGGCGAGAAAGGTAACCCCATTAAAGATGGGAAAAAAAAAAATACTCCAGGCTTTTCTTTGAGTTTAGCAAATAATTTCACTTAGGAATTGGTTTATTTTATTAATTTCTAGCCCTCTGAATATGTCCCTTGAAATGCTGAGCTCTGATGTTTACTGAAGTGGAAAATCTACGTAATCTTAACTGATATGACCTTGAAAGGGATTTGCTGAACTTTTGTATGATTGGATTTTTCCCAACCTTTGTAGACTCTTGATTTTAAAATCTGCCTAACAAAAGCTCTGCCAGGAAAGCTGTTATTACAAAGATGCTTCTCAATAGGGAGAAGTGGGCTAATTGCAAGCTCTTCAGTGAAATAAAGGAAGGTTTTGCAAACAAGTACAGAATTGACAAAATGCACCACATTGCTGTTAACAGAAACTATGGGGGAGAAACATCAGAAATGGCAAAGATGTCTAATATAAATAGATGCTCTAAGACTAGCTAGAAGAGGCTATACAAGATTTCAGATAATTCATCAACAGTAATTGCTCGTCTGACCTTGATGTGACTACAGAAATTCCATTAACTCACAAATCTTGACATTTAATTACATACTAAAAAATATTCTCCCATTTATTTTGACAGGGTCTACAATAATCCTGCATACAACTTTTATCCATGTTTTCAACCACTTTTCCCACACTGCAATTTATTCCCAAAGTCACAAATGAAGAACATAATATCTGACTGTACTGTTACCTAGAATGTTCTTTATTTCTCTCCAGAATTTGATATGGAATACTGTGAAAAGATGAGGTTCACAATGACATGATGCCCTTCACCTGATGTCTTATGCAGTTGAACTGAACCTCCCTGCATCCACCTGAGATAGCAAAAATTCACTGGGGATGTAACTAGGAATGACGGCAGTAAATTATTTTACAGAACTAGCCAAACAACAGCTAACATTACAGTAAGAGATATTAAATAACAAGGAAAAAAGCTACTGTAGTATTTAAGTCAATATTTATCTGTAACACTTAATTTAAAGAAAAGGAAAATATAATCCAGATATTGCAGCTGGGATGACAACAGTGTGATGAAACATGCACTGTTTTAAGTGCTAATGAAGAAGGTGCTAGGTTTTTTTGTTCATATGCTCTAAATGAAGTAGACTCTGGGGAGGTAAAAAAAATCAGAATACTGCACATTAAGTGAATAAATACACTCTAGAATTACTTGATTTCAGCAACACTTAAAAGTGCCTATTGCCTCCTTTTGTGCAAATGATCTTTGTACTCTTAGATCCACTTTGAGGCAATTGGCTATTCCATATTAATTGCATTCTTTTTATCTACCTTCTGTTTGCCTCATCAACTCAAAATCACAACACAAAATCTATTAAATACAGGACGTTTCTCTTCCTGCCTCAAAACAAAAGCTAATCTTGATGACAAATTCTTGAATTTAAGTAATGATTTCACGTCGTAATTTGATTTGAAAAAACAAAAAATGGGAATATATAATTTATCATCTCATATGAACCAGAAAATATGATGGTTTTCAAAATCAGTTTGATTATATATATATACTTAATATTCTACTGAAACTATTATGCACTGAACACATGGAATAAATTGCACCTAGGTTTCTTTTTTTTTTAATGCACCCAGCAGTCTGGCAGGGGCAAAACAATTTCTAGTAGTTCCTTACTACAGAAAGGCACAATACAGAATTCTATAGGATTCACACAAATGTTATCACTTAACAGCCTAGAACTAGGTCATACACTATATTTGCAAAATCATTAAGAATATAACGTTCTACCTAAAATATCAATAATAGTGCACGTATTATATATACACACTGTAACAGACCAGTCTGCAAATGGAATATTTATATGGCTTACAATTTTTTGTGCGCTACCACTATCCCTCAGAAAACATTTACATTGACAGCATCTATACTGCACTTGCGTATATACAATACAGACAGTACTAGAGATTTCTTTGTGTTAAATGTGTGCCTAAATATATATAAAAAAAAGGCATTTCTAAAATTGAATTCCTTCCCTTTCTTCTCTTTCTCAGTTCTCCTTATTACATTGCTCCCCTCTCTTCCAATTTCTGCTAAGAGCTACATCTCAATCACAGCAGTGATTCTGTTCCTTTATAACGTCCCCAGGACGGTCCTCCTTCTTACTGAAATCACTGAGAAGAATCTTTGAATTCTGCATTCTCGCCTTGTGATCCCCCTCCCTCCAGCCTATCTGAAATAATTCTCAGTTCGCATCTCTTTCATGCCTATCTCCATAGAATGTTGTTTTCTCCCACCATAACAAGTCTCCTCATTTGTGAAGGATCACTTTCTAACTGTAGACCCCTGTCATGCTCTTCCCAGTCTTGTCTTGGTGCTTGCTTTTCCCTACTCTGCAGCACAGCTGAGTGAATGGAAAAGCACATCTTTGCTTGAATCCAAAAATTATTGTTCCTTAGATTATTAAAACATTGCTATTAGTATTTTCAGCAATGTTTTTATCTTCTGACCAATTCAAATCACTATATATTATAACAGATCTATTAGCAGTTATTATTTATTCAAGCCAAGCCCTTACCAGGTTTTTAATAGGAAATATTAGAGCTAAGAAAACACAGAGCAAACAAAGTTGCCTTTTCTTCTCATCAGTTGTGTTCTCAAGAACATTTCCCATTTATACTCTCTTAACACTATTGTTTTCATTTCCAGATCACTGTTATTTTAGCCTCTGAACCAAACAGATGCTGAAACATGTTTTGTAATTAAGATCAAGACCTTTAATTGTACACTTTTGGGAGAAATTGTAAGTTTTCCTATTTGCTTGTCATTTTTGAACACTTCAGAACCACAGCACACAAAATACTCTTTGCAGCACAGTATTTTGTGTGTATAATTTGCTTGTGTTTTTAAACACTTAATTCTTCCAAGTAATTTCCTCAGAATGCGGTCCCTTACATTTCACCGGCTCTCAGAACTCGTCTCCCACGTGAAAAACAAGGGCACAGGCATCAAGTAGATGAGATTTAAGAGAGAAAATATAAGAAGTCATATGACTGTTACTGCTTAAATGATTTCGGCAGATCATAGCAATAACAGGGATGGTTCACATTACACCTTTCCTTTTTTCTCCTACGCTGGTCTTGGCACCTCTTGAGGAGCACAGAATATTCAAGGCTTCCTTCCATCCTCTTTGCAATGTGTTGGTAGCTGCTGAGTTTGTAGTCCCTGCTCTATCTGTCAGCATATGACTGTTCTCCTGATATCAAGTTCCTCACTGACTTTTACAATCAACACATCCTCAGGAATATACTGACACTCTCCTACTTCCCTCTTCAGAAGAAAAAGATTGGAGGGAAATACTGCCCTGCAGATGCTTTTCTCTCTGTCTCAGATAGTGAGGGAAAGAGATGAACGCAGTTCAGCGAATTTCCTTCCTTTTCTCAGCAGGGAGCCTTGCACGTGGTCGGGCGCAGCAAGAAGTATGATTTCCACAGGGCCTCAGGCAGCAGCCAAATTTCACAGCAGGGGACAAATCCATGGCCACTTCTGAGGCTGCAGAGCTGTGCATAACATGGGGCTCTCATTATAAGGTTGGACAACCCTCTGGAGACTTTCTGCTGTTTCCATATTAAGAAGAAATGAGTGGTTTGTGTATGTTAGAGGAGCTCTGTGTTAAATATTACTGCCTTGTATTATGCAGAGTAGCGTGTGTGCATTTCTATTCTGATAATGCACAGGGAAATCAAGGGCTTCCAGTCCCATGTGCAAGAGCAACACAGCCTGTAACTAACAGTGACATCACAGAACTGTAAAATAAATGGGAGCTTGAGGTTCAGCTTATTTTTTAGCTTAATCTTACATGTTCCAGAAGTTTCTCCTACCACTTTCATGAAATTCTTTAGTAGATTTCTATCACATAGAGTCACTTTTAATATATTTGAATTTTTTTCATCTTCAATAAACTCCACTCCTTTGAGAAAAATCTTGGTTACTTTGAAGATATTTCTCTGCTTGCCTGCACTCTGTGAAATCCTTAGTAAAACAATAAAAGTTCTAAAGCATAAATTAGTCTCCTAAAAACGATCTGATAGGTAGACAGATGACCATTCGCTATGCCATTTAAGTTATAAAGCACAGAATGCATGACTACGGATTGCTACTGTTTCATTTTCACATGCTAAATGTGAAGTTCAGATGAAAAATATCCTTATTTTGGTTCTTTAGGAACATGCACTTCATGAATTTGAAACCTGTTACAAGACAAGCATGCTAGGAAAATGAATTTAAACTGAAGCTGTTAGTGGTAATTAGGAAAAATTAATAATTACATAGAAAACAAACAAATAAAAAGCAGGGGTTACAGAAATGATAAGCGCAAAAGACACAAGGAAAAATATCCTGTGGCTAACAGACTTAAAAATAACAAATACAAATGTCAGAATTATTCAATAAATAGTTTCATTCTGTATTTAGGCAGAAAGCATACGATATACATGGTGATGGTAACGAAATCTCTTCCCTGTCAACAGTAACTAGAGATAATGTTTAGCACGCTTTTAAACCCATCATTTTAAAATCAGAATGTCAGATAAAATAAAAGAGTTTTGAAAGAATTAAATGAAGAGTTCTGCGGATGAAAATAACAATTTTATTTTCAACACGCGTTAGAATTGACTGGGATGAATGTTTTAGAGTTTCAGATTTTTAGAGTCCATAGTCAATCAGTTATCATGCCAAAAAGTGAAAAAATAAGTTGGATAATCCTTGTAAATATGGGCCTGCAACCTGTCAACAGTACTAGGTAAAGGAATGAAGTTTTACAGGGATTATCAGGGAACAGAAGGAAGATAACATAGTTGGCGTTAGTCAAGATGAGTTTTATCAGAGCTATTGCATCAGTTTTTGATCTTCTGTATTCAATTGGTGAGAGTTGTACTGCTAATTTAAGAGTTTTTCACTTTAGCGAGGCATCTAACTTGATTATGCAGAGAATCTTGGTTACTCAAATTACGACCATACACAATAATTTTCACTCATATTTAATGGCTAAAGTACCATAATATATTGAATAATTTATTGAATGATGTATCTTACAGTGAGAAAAAGGGAGTAATTACCATGCAGACAATGTCTAAGCTTCTGCTTGCCCCCTTATCCATATTTATTATTTTATAGCAATATTCAATGGAAAAAGAGATTGATTAAAATATCAACACAATTATGTAGATGACCTAATAATTCTTGACTAATTTTTATTGAATACCCATACAAGACTTTAGGAATGAAACTGCAATAGCTTTGTCTTTTGCTGTCAATGAAATTGTCAGCCTACTTTAATTCCTGATAGTTAAGAACTACTGCAGTTGCAATAATCAAACACTGTCTAATGATCAACCTACGCATTTTAGCTTAATTCACTTTCTAATAGATGAAAGTTTGCCAGACAGCTGGATGCACACCTCGGTTCTCAATTTTTTTTTGATGCTCCCTATGCCCAGAAACCGGTTACTGTCTGTTTTCCTCACGTATTGCAGCAGAAAGTTCATTCCCTTACTTCTTGCCTTTTTAATATTTTTAATCGCAAAAAATTAAATAACTCAGAGTACAATGTTATTTTAAGGAATAAATCTCACAAAATGTTATTTTACATTGCAAAAATGTACAGACTTCAGGACAATACATCTAAGCTTATCCACCTAACCATTTACATATGATAATGAATATTTTTGTTAGAAATTTATAATCTGAACATTAGAAACAAAATCATACTTAGATTTTATTCTTTCTTAACATTGTTTTAAGGCTGACTTTTAGTACTTTTTCCCACGGAGAAGAGGAAGAGAAGTAGCTCTATTAAACCCCCTCATTAACAAAGAAAATAAGAAAAAATGAATCAATAATGAGCATTGTATGTGGAAGTACTAAAGTAACTGTAAAAACAGTTTCACAAGAACATATCAAATAGATTAGGTTCAAGAAGTTTTCATGCTTGCTGAATAACAACACCCATAAATCTAGAAAATCGGAGGGAGAAATGTGTGAAGGAGAAATGGAAAAACAGAAATAAGGAAAACCAAGGGAGGTGGAAAGATGCATCCTGAGCCTTTTCATCTTTTCGCAGCTTTATGTTCCGACGTTTAATTGCCCAAATAATTGTGACTGTATCTCCCACTATAAATATCTCCTCTCCTTTTATCGCATCATATAAATAATTTGATAATATTTATCCTTTGTTCGAACAGCCATTAAGGTAACTAACACACATTTCTACCCATCCTGAAGTCTTCATTCTACACAAGTGAGATGCGTGCACACTTACTAAGCAGCTCAAATTGCTGTTAGCTAATGGTATTGTAATGCTCTGAAATCATATTTGGAAAAAAGCTCGACAAGACCATTTGAGTACTGGGTTTGTCTTTTAGTCCATTCTGAACCGACAAGGACCTGCCATCATAATCTGTAAAGTATTCCCACTCAGCATACAGAGAGAATTCTAGATAAGAATCCTCAAGAGTTAATGTCCACCTGCTTCCACCTCTTAAAAAGCTTTTATTGCAAATAGGCAACAGATATCCAAGCTTTACTTGAGCAAAGATTTCCCACTTAGCTGGTAGTTTCTTATAAAATACAGTGGGATATTTAATTACTGCCGCTCCCTTTTTTTCACTAAAATCTGCATGATATCATGGATTTGGAAAAAGAGGAAATAACAGACCAGATACTTTCATTCAACAGTGGAAAATAACAGTGCATTACTTAGGAAGAAAAACCCCTAAGTCTTCTCTCTGGCTAAAACCATACAGGAATGATGCAATTCTAATGCACCACAGATGATGATGATACGATGTTTTAAAACACAAAGTTTTTAAGTTTTATCTGTAATTTTCTGCCAGTCCTAAATGCTCAGTTCTTATTCCCAGATGTGTAGCATTTAATTAAACACGCTATCACAAATCTAAAGTTGAAAGAAATAAAAGGTGGTACGTGCTAAAGACAAGAAATGCATTTCATAAAAATACACCTCTCTAGTTATCTCTTTATTAAGACTGAACAAAGGAAAACATCTAGTTGAGATTTTGATTACTATTCAGAACGTTGTATTTCTTTCTATTTCACCCCCTTCTAAGCTAGAAGAAAATATATATGTCCTTCTTTAACCTTAACATTTCCCCTCTATATCATTTTCACAAAAGAGTTGACCAAAATGGAATTTAACAGTCAAGGTAGGGATGTACATCAATTTATGTAACATCGTAATATTTCCCATAATATTCCCTTCACAGCCTAAATATTATTCACTTTTTTGACCTCTGATACATTTTAAGCAGATGTCTTCATTGAGCTGTCTACAGTGATGCCTAGATCTTTGTCCTGAGAGGCTACATCTAATCAGAATCCCCCAGCACAGGCAGGAGACTGTAATTCGTTCACTGCACTGTCTGCTGTTTCCCACTCAGGGAGGACAAATTTCATCAGGCACAGCTGAACTTACTTTCTCTGGATGCGCTAGGTTCTTTTGGTGTTCCTCACAACTCTCCTTACTCTTCAATTGTGCATATAAATATTAATTACTGGCAAATATTTCCTCCTCAGTAAAATGCTCCCTTCTCTAGGTTTTTAGCAGTAACAGTTCTAGTGCATATTCTGGAGAGATGCAATTATTAGCTTTCTTCCAGACTTTTCTTCCTTTTGTCATTATCTGTAAGCTTCTGCCAGATAACATAGGCAAACTAAGAGATTTCCTTTGCATATTTATGTAATTACTCCAAAAAGATTTTTCAAATCCTCTGCAAAGACGGAGAGATCCATGCTGAAACTTCATAGTCAACGTTACATATTAATAGGGATTTCATTATATATTCTACAAAATTGGCATATATTTTTGTTCTAATCTGCTTATCCCTCATTTTTTATCTGTAAATCTCTTTGCATTGGGAATTCTACACTGCTTCTGTGTTTGGAGAACACCTGAGTACTGAGGACAGTATTGGAATGCAAAAGCAAGCTATGGGTATTTTATGGCTTCTTATCCTGATGAAAAACTAATCAAACAACACCTGAAGATAAACCTTTTATTTTATTACGCTTCCTTAAATCTTATTTTCTGAGGTTCAGTTTTTAATGGCCACATACAGACTTTGGTTTTTAAATTGTCCTTACTAGTAACAAGCACAAGAAGCCCTGGCTTGCCAATGCAGGAAAACTATTTAAAAAATCTTTGAGAATATTTAGTGACTGATTTTCACTGGTATCAACAGAAATTGTGTATTTAGTTATAAGACATACTTTAGAAAAACATAACAAATGATACAGTTGAAGTTATTGAAAATTACATATCCTCATTACGTTATCATATCAGACAATGAACTGCACAAGAGGGTTTCTGAACTTTGTGGACTGTTTAGACAACAGCTTCTGATATTCTATATGTAAAATTAACTGCTAGCAACAAATCTCTGGCAAACCTTATAAGGCTTCTATGATTTTTTTTTTTTTCAGTCTATTATCTCAGACTGCTTGTCTGGGATTTTTGTTTCGCTGTGCTAGTTTGAACTTCATGTAGTAACTTATTTGCAGCTTAAGATCTGGAAGTAAACTGACACTGGTATAGGTGGAAGAGACGTTCCTTTTAATGCCACCTTGGTGACTGTGTTAAATATAGTCATATTCAGTTCAGAAGGTGTTTTTCACATATTTTTTCCGAGCTCTTGATGTGATACCTAAGGCAACTTTGCAGAAAAATCAGTCTGCCTAGCAGTCACAGGTCAAACCCTGTGTCTGCTTTTCTTCTGCTGCTGTTTGTTGTTGATTTGCATGCTAAGGTCCCAGTAATATCTACAAACGCAAGGCACAGAGCAGCACTCAGAGGATACTTGTGGTAGCAGACAAAAAAAAGGGTAATATATATGTACATATATTAAGTAAAACTTGTAACGGAGAATACCAACACAGTCTACCTACATGGGAGCTTCAAGTTTAGGAAAATGATTTTATGATTATTGGAATGTTAGTGTGAGAGGTCTGAGTTAATGGACTGTTGTTTGGTTTTCTACAGTTTTCTTGTAATTCCTCTGACTTACACCCTAGTGAGTCCAGAGTACAAGGAAACTAAAGGAAGAGAAAAATTTGTAATTGAAAACTTGCTTCGTGTATTCAAATTGAAGCATAATATTATGATTGACACAGTACCACTCTAACAGATGGGGATTTTGTTTAGGCTGCTAAGAGGCAGTGCAAGTGCATGAAAGCTTCTCTATTAGATTAGAATACCAAACCTAGATTGTCCAAATGGCTATGTATTCCTATTTTTAAATTAATGTATTGTCACTTGAAACAGGATTCACTCATTGATCCCACGCTGTCCAGTTGTGCAGTGAATTAAACTAGAGGGGAACAGAGAAGATGAGAAGGGCTGAATAGAAAAAAGCCACAGATAGCTGAGGCTTTTAGAGCTAGAAGGACTGGGCAAGAGAACTGGGGAAGAGACGTAGTTCTTTTGTAGTGAAGCGACCCCAACATTTATGCTTTTGAGGAAGGATTACTTACTTACCCTTACTGCTCTTCTGCAAATGACTACATCTACCATGAGTAAACAGTTTCACAAGTATGAGAAAGATTTCTGTTAACAGCAGCTTCACAATTGAAGCTTGTTTAAATCCAATTTAAACCTATTCCACATATATGTGAAACTGCATGTCCTCTGTAGGTTTGAGAAATAGCAAAGGTAATAAGGTAAATCACAAAGTTTTATGTTCATATAAATCCATCGTATCTACATAGCATATAATGTGTAAAAGTACACCAGGGATCTAAAGGCTGACAATTATAATTCGCTCTTTCACTACTGATAAAAGCTTAAGGCAAACAACTGGATGCCAAACTATTTGTTTTGTGGAGTTTTTTTTATTGATGACAGAAGTTCCCAGCAAGTGAGAAGCCCCATTTCTTTACCAGCAAGAAGCCTCATTTCTATGTTAAAAATCAATAAAGTACCTGTTACATAGTCTTTATTGACCTTGCTATTAGTATTTGTCAATCTGTATACATTCAAACAACAGTAAACAGCTATTTAATTCTAAAATTTTGTTAGATTTTATTTTCAAATATCACAGGCAGTGGTTGGTACATGCTTTGCACTGAGGGTTTGAGAGAGAATCCACTGTGCTTGTGTTAACATTTTTTCTCTTGTTTTTAACTATCAACAACTGTGTCAGCTAAAATATTCAGGGAATAACTAATGAGGAGAGTTTTCTAAATTATCTTAGTAAAATTCAAAGTGAAAGTAAAAAATAAATAAATCAACATATAGCTGTGAATAACTGATGCAAAATCTTAACTAATCTCCAGATTCTAAAGGAACTCATTAACTTCTGGATAGCTCCACTGATGGCAAGTAGCTTATTATTGCTAGATAATGGCCATCACCTAGATGTTATCTGAAATAGCTAAACTACAGTTTATGTCTTTAGGAAGGATNTAAGGCTTCTATGATTTTTTTTTTTTTCAGTCTATTATCTCAGACTGCTTGTCTGGGATTTTTGTTTCGCTGTGCTAGTTTGAACTTCATGTAGTAACTTATTTGCAGCTTAAGATCTGGAAGTAAACTGACACTGGTATAGGTGGAAGAGACGTTCCTTTTAATGCCACCTTGGTGACTGTGTTAAATATAGTCATATTCAGTTCAGAAGGTGTTTTTCACATATTTTTTCCGAGCTCTTGATGTGATACCTAAGGCAACTTTGCAGAAAAATCAGTCTGCCTAGCAGTCACAGGTCAAACCCTGTGTCTGCTTTTCTTCTGCTGCTGTTTGTTGTTGATTTGCATGCTAAGGTCCCAGTAATATCTACAAACGCAAGGCACAGAGCAGCACTCAGAGGATACTTGTGGTAGCAGACAAAAAAAAGGGTAATATATATGTACATATATTAAGTATGGGGATTTTGTTTAGGCTGCTAAGAGGCAGTGCAAGTGCATGAAAGCTTCTCTATTAGATTAGAATACCAAACCTAGATTGTCCAAATGGCTATGTATTCCTATTTTTAAATTAATGTATTGTCACTTGAAACAGGATTCACTCATTGATCCCACGCTGTCCAGTTGTGCAGTGAATTAAACTAGAGGGGAACAGAGAAGATGAGAAGGGCTGAATAGAAAAAAGCCACAGATAGCTGAGGCTTTTAGAGCTAGAAGGACTGGGCAAGAGAACTGGGGAAGAGACGTAGCTCTTTTGTAGTGAAGCGACCCCAACATTTATGCTTTTGAGGAAGGATTACTTACTTACCCTTACTGCTCTTCTGCAAATGACTACATCTACCATGAGTAAACAGTTTCACAAGTATGAGAAAGATTTCTGTTAACAGCAGCTTCACAATTGAAGCTTGTTTAAATCCAATTTAAACCTATTCCACATATATGTGAAACTGCATGTCCTCTGTAGGTTTGAGAAATAGCAAAGGTAATAAGGTAAATCACAAAGTTTTATGTTCATATAAATCCATCGTATCTACATAGCATATAATGTGTAAAAGTACACCAGGGATCTAAAGGCTGACAATTATAATTCGCTCTTTCACTACTGATAAAAGCTTAAGGCAAACAACTGGATGCCAAACTATTTGTTTTGTGGAGTTTTTTTTATTGATGACAGAAGTTCCCAGCAAGTGAGAAGCCCCATTTCTTTACCAGCAAGAAGCCTCATTTCTATGTTAAAAATCAATAAAGTACCTGTTACATAGTCTTTATTGACCTTGCTATTAGTATTTGTCAATCTGTATACATTCAAACAACAGTAAACAGCTATTTAATTCTAAAATTTTGTTAGATTTTATTTTCAAATATCACAGGCAGTGGTTGGTACATGCTTTGCACTGAGGGTTTGAGAGAGAATCCACTGTGCTTGTGTTAACATTTTTTCTCTTGTTTTTAACTATCAACAACTGTGTCAGCTAAAATATTCAGGGAATAACTAATGAGGAGAGTTTTCTAAATTATCTTAGTAAAATTCAAAGTGAAAGTAAAAAATAAATAAATCAACATATAGCTGTGAATAACTGATGCAAAATCTTAACTAATCTCCAGATTCTAAAGGAACTCATTAACTTCTGGATAGCTCCACTGATGGCAAGTAGCTTATTATTGCTAGATAATGGCCATCACCTAGATGTTATCTGAAATAGCTAAACTACAGTTTATGTCTTTAGGAAGGATACGTAGGCTGTATGAATGAGCACAAGGCTGTTTGTTCAAATGGATATTTATTCAGGCAGCCGAGAGGCAATGCAAGGGGAGGAAACGTTCTCTGTTAGAGAGAATGTCAAAATGGCTTTCCTTACTGAATGTACATGTCTGTTCTTGATTTCGAGAATTGTTATGCTCTGTCATTCTTCACTAATTTCATGCTGTCCAACCCCAGAAAACCAGGTAAGCTAGAACGACTGGCATTAGAAGAGTTTTTCGTTAGAGTTTAGTGTTCACTGAGCCTTTGGGAAGGGAGCTTCGCTGCAACTCTGACTTCTTATCCACAAAAAATATATATAAGGCCCTCTACCCGTAACATAGATGAAAATTTTCAGGCTTATATTCCTGGACTAAATTTTATTATACTTTACTATTTAAAAAAAAAAACACCAAACAACTTAAAAAAGTATTCCCAACTGTTCTTCCAAACATACAAGGATATTATTTCAGTTTGCTGGATGCACAGATGAACTTAGTATCATTTATGTTATCTAAATACAGTATACAAAGAGATACATGAGGCTACACTTCTTCACAGATTTTCTTCAAGGGGTTCTCCAGGTATTAGTATAAAAATTGCAGGCCTGGTGGAATGACTGTTGCAAGGTCAAGAATCTGTGCACTCTGAAGCTACACTGCTCCCTACTTGTCTTTGTATTTCAAAATAAAAACAAAAGTAATAAATCCCTTTGTTTAACAGGCAGAAAACTACACTCAGTGTACCCAGGTGTTTCTGCAAGGAGGAAGAAGTCTAAAAATCAAAACAGCTACAGGAGATATCAAAAAGAAAAAAAAATACAGTAGGGTGACACAACTAGTTGAAGAAGAGAAGGCAAATTATTCAACTGATATATGCATTAAAAAAATAACTGCAGAATTTAATGTATGAAATTACCTGAAGTTCCAAGCAAGACTTCAAGTTCTGTCTCTATTTAGAAATGTATTTTCTACAAGCTGTCAGTGCCAATGCAGACCTGAAATTTGCTCATATTCTCTGTTGTCTTTGAGATTTGTTAAGAAAAAGGAAAGAAACTATTACAACACTACGAATAAACTGAGGAATTTTGAAACACCTATATGATGCTATTACATATAATTAAGAAAGAAATCCTTTGGGTCAGATATAGGGCATACGTAGCTTTATGCACTGAATAAAGATTTAATTTAAACACTAGACATTGCTCTTCCATTATTAGAAGTACCACAATATTCTATGTCATTAATACAAATGGCAGGAAAACCATTGTGATGTTATTGTGTTCAGCCAGTAAGGTTAAAAAACAAACAAAAAAAAAAGCCAGTGAAGCGTTCATTTGTATACATAAACACAGACAACTACATAAAAAAGTACTAGAAGTTAGCATTATTGAATGCTTGCACGTGTGTGCTACATGTGCACGCACACACATGCACCACGTACATGTAAGGGGAAGATGCGGCGTTTTAAAAAATTACATTTGGTTTCAGGATGAAGTGCTACATTCACGTTATGTTCATGTGGAAACTCTGATTTAAGGAAAAAAGCACCAAATAAACACGCAGGCATATTAACAAGTCTGTATTTACACAGAAGCCAGGGTCTAGTTATTTGAAGAACTGAGTTACTTATCAAATCGGCTCTGCTAGGTACAATTAGCTATTAAACAAGTCATTCTAACATTTCTTAAAAACCTGTTAGCTGCAGGTCAGAAGAAGCTCATAAATTTCATACAGATAAAGTCATTGCATGCTGCCTTAGCTCCGTTGAAGAGTTCAGACAGAGTGAATAGAAATGTTCTTACATTTCACAAATAATTAAAACTGCTCCCTTTATTTCTCCTCCCTCACTTCACTCCAGTCAAAAGGCAATTCTCTATATGAATAACATAAAATGATTAATACTAAGAGGCATTAATACATTAGTTTTGATACGGCCACAGTTATACAAATCTCAATGAAATGTAGAGAACTAAAAACGATCATGCTTATGTCATTTATTCTTCTTGTTTACTCAGTGTATTGGACAATGGTGTCGCAGCATGCTAAACAAATGCAATAAATTTTCACTCATTTTGTTCACGACTGTCTATTGTTGCATTCTGAAGAACACTCGAAGCCTGAGCTACAGAGCAGCAGTTAAAAACAGCAACTGGCTGTCAGTAGTGTAGTTTGTCATTGTTCCACAGACAAAAGGCAGACTGTCACAATAAACAGCATTTATTCATTTCAGATTTGTGGCTTAGGGCTGAGGAAGGGGAGGTGTCATTCGTAGTAATTGTGAAACACATAAATAATAATAGTAGCCTGCAAATCATATATCAAAGAAAACAGTGGGAGTTGGCAGTGATGGAAGCAAGAAAATGGATGCTTCCAGCACAACCTAATTTACAGCTCTTTAAAAAAAATATTTTTTTTCATAACAATAGAATTGAATGTTTTGCATTAACTGCTTGTGTGGAGGGTAAGCAAGACAGGACATCTAAATCATGACTTTAATGACTTATTTCAAACAAACTGCTGAGTAGCTTTCTAAACATGGTTACTCTGTATTCAACTGTTGTCACGTTTATTAACTTAAATTTACTAATTACAAACCATTTAGTACTGACATTGACATCACCCCCTCTAGATGCTTTGTTTAAAAGCTGCAGCTTTTTAAAGAAATTACACTGCTCTGCAGGAATACTCGGTACTGCTCTTTGAGAAGATGCTTCCTTTACCCTAATGAAATGCTTTCATCTGTTTTCTCAGAATGGCTTTCGAATGCCTAACCTTATATTTTAGGAAATAATTTCATGGAGAGAAATTATAAAGCAAACAGATTAATCTTGTTGAGGTTGGTATTAACATTTTTGAATTTGAGGAAAATTTTTGAGGCAACCATTACACTTTGTTTTTCTTACAAGCCCATGATGATTTCTGAGGCAGAAGTCCTAGCTCAGTGACACATACTGACCAGATTATGCCATCCACTGGCCAACCCTTTTGGAGTCTGCAAAAATCTGGAAAAAGAAGCGACAAGAAAAGGCACTGGAATTTGAAATGGTGTTTTAAAGGCAACTTCTATCTTACTAGTGCTTGGTGAAAGTCCCACTTCACCTGTGGAACCACCCCTGGTGTGTCCAGAACACCAATAATATGTATTAGAGAGAAACCTCTTCTGACGTCCTCAGAAAAGACAGATGGATCTAAGCTTTTCTCTGGCGAACCACACAATGTTCACCAGATGGAAACAACGCTCCCTATACATTTTTCAGGCATTTTTGCCTACAAATCCTTCCCTCCCAGCATGTCTCAGCTCCTATCAGGAACAAGGGCATTAAAGGGCTGAGGAAAGGACAGCTATGGCCAAGCTCAGATTTCAGCACAGATCACTCTGCTGTGACAAATCCTACACAATTCACCAGAGAGAAAATGGTGAGTAAGAGAGATGCCGTGCATTGAAAGAGCAGAGTATAACACCGGTATTTCAACTAGTAAATGTTCTCACAGCTGCTACTGGTTTTGGTATAATGGAGAAGCACAACCTGGGATCTGCAGAAGGCAAAATGTCCAGTAGTGTGAGGGGAGCATGCTGAAGAACGGATGCACTTGATCAGATCTAAGGCAAGCTTTGGTGATTCTTGCCTTATTAAGACAGAATTTCTTTGACTTCATCATAAAACTGAAACAAAGGCTCCTGTTTGGGTAGCCATGATGTGAATATATGTGAAAACAGGACAACACACATAAAGCTTTACACAATTAACATCTAAAGGTAGCAGAAAGAGAAAAAGATAAAGTACAACAAAAAAAAAAAGTAATTAAAAACTCATTGCTATCCATGTTTTTAGGAAAGACTAGTAAAATTAAAAATAAGGAATGTTATGGTTAAAATAACCTCTGAACAGAAATTGTAAAACTGAAGACTAATTTTAATTTAAAAAGTATGAAAGGTTTAGTCCCACCGAAACGGGCATTTTCAATGCAACCTCAACTGCATTGCTGTAACCTTTAATTCCTTAACAGTCCACAGTGAAATGAGACAATTCCATCTACCATTATTGCTAGTAGCAACAAACTGAAACTTGAGAATTTCAAGTCAGATTTATTCAGAATTACTTATTAGTTTTATTATTTATGTGAGAGTATTAAGAAATGTAAGTATAACTTTTCTTTAGTTACAAAGGAAGTAGATTTGAATAATGAAAACATTCTTATCTCTATTGGCTCTCTATTCAGTTCATGGAGGTTCTTTTGAATTTTTTTTTCCAGGCTCTTTTAATGCTTTAACAACACACATACGTGGGTTCACACTACCGCTCTTCTTTTGGGTTTGGAACACTGTTTAAATTCAGTTTAAAATGTAAGAAAATATTCATTGTATGCTGCTCCCTTATGTGGACTACTAAGATGATTAGTTTTCTTCTTCTGTAAAATCTTAATCTCCTGTTGTGTTATAAAAGCCTGGAATTCTGTATTTGAAAAGACTGAATTGTGGGGTACATTTTCTTGGTTAGCTTTTTCCTTTTAAGGAATACGCTAAAAATTCTAAATTAACTGTTTTGAAGTCTCCATACAGTCCTCTTTATTCAGGAATTAAAGCTTGCATGATACATCTGAGTATATGTGATTTTATCCTGGCCTCAGTCAAGTACAAGGCTTTCAAAGCATCCTGTATGTAGTTATTCAGAGTGACAAACACATGCAGTCCTTAAAGAGCAATGACAGCCTTCATTCTAATTATATTAGAATGCCAGCTCTCTCAAAACAAGGCAGATTTCACATAACAGGAACTGCTAAGCATGAATGTAAATGAATCAACAGCGTCGCTCATGAACTGTTCATGGCCAGCATGAGACAGTGGACAGTCACTCATGCAACAAAACAATCAGTCTGCAGTTAATGCGTGTCACTATTTATTTGCAGGGAAATTTCTGAAGCCAAAATTTGCATGGTCTATTTGGAACTTCCCTGGGTCGAATATCTAGTGTTTAGCTTGCTAGCAGGAGTTCTGACAGTAGCACTGCTCGCAGCAAACTGCCACTGTCGTTTGTTCTGCTTCAGTGCTGTTTGACTGTCACAGCCTGTCATGTGGGAAGAAAGCACCACATCTAACCCCCTGTGACAACGTTTAATCACCCCTATTACTCCCACTGGCTGCTCAGGCCACCTTGAGGTGTACAGCACGCAGCCTGAGATGTAAAAAACCCTTGCTTTATAAATGAAAAGGCTAAAATCTGGTTTGATCCAATCAATTGTCTGATACATGGTTAAAAAGAACTAGAGAGATTAGCTACATAATACAAATGCAGTGCTCGAGATCACTTTTAAATTGTTGTATCTTTTGCATTATTAGGAATATTAAAATATTTATTTACCTCCAAGATCACTTTTCTTATGGATACCAGGTATCCATATGTATTCACATTCTGAATTTCTTATTTCTTTCTAGAAATCTCTGGTATAATATGGACACGTGTGCAAAAAGGCCATGTTTGGGATCCATTTGATTAGACTAAAATAAAGTGATAAATGTTGTATCAAACAGTTTACCTGTCCAAATGTTAATGCTAGGTCAAAGGGTGAGGGGAGGAATGCTTAAAACAAGCCGTGCATACAGGAGAGGTCAAGCTTAAGCCTTTCTGCTACAAATCAGCATCAATTTATTAAAGCTTCACATGCATCTGATCCATATAATTAAACTGCATGAATTTACAAACTTTGCTGTTCCATACGGAAATCTATGCTTTCATGCTAGTTTTAAGAATTTATTCTTTGAGACTGCTCTTCATGTTCTACTTAAAGTCTGAAGGGCACATGGGTCAACCCGTTGAGTCCTTTTGCTTACAACTAGTTACACATCCCTTTCCAGCAGCTCAGACAAATCACATTTTGCACATTAACAACTTGGTTTGCTTGAGATGGTCTTATTAAGTCCAAGGGCTGTTCACTGGGACAAAAAATTGATTTCAATATGAAAACATATTAGGCCACCATGAGTTTAGCTTTAGCACAGTAATCTAGAATTATTAAATTTTAATTACTCCAGCAGGCCAATCTTAAGTAATGATAAAAGATGTTAGCATGAAACTTTACAATGGGAGATTTCCTTATGCTTGTGAGCACCATGAACACCAGTGCTATTCTAATTGATCTGGATTTGTAAATATCACATCTGCTTTGCATGGACTGGGCAGAACACAAGGATATCCTGACAGAGCAGACAGCATGCTGGATCAATAATGCAGCACAGGGATTTAAATCCTTATACCACTGCTCAAGCCCAGTTCTGAAAACATCTATGTAAATGTCCACCCTGTAGAACCAGCACTTGATATGACACTGAGCAGCCTCTCATACAGGGCTCAGAACTGAATAAAAAATCCCCCTGCTTTAATCACATACCCGAAAGGGTTCCTGCAAAATAGGGGTAAAAATGCTTTAAAAAGAAATGGAAAAAAACCTCTGCTATATTCATCAATATTCCTTCATATCATGACTAAGATAAACTATTGCATTTGCTTCCCTAACAGGTGATTTCAGGTGAAATAAAACAATCTCGCAACAGAGAATTTTAAAACTTGCAAAAAGCATGTGAGTATGTGTGAATGGATGGAAAGTACATTACATAAGGGTTTTAATTTTTCAAGAAGATTTAATCTAAAAGGAAGCTTAATCTAAAAGTACATTTCCAGATAGAAACACACTTATCTGTGTTTCTTCTGTCCAGTTTATACAAGAAAAAACAAACCACGGTCAAGTTGACAGTGAAGTTTCAGTAGTCTCTCAGAATTCTGTTCCTGAATGACTTAATGCCAAAGACCCTTTTCTTGAACAAGGTTTTATAGCACTAATGGCAGCTTGTACCACTCACCCATGTCCAATTCCAACTAACCTTATTCCTTAAGTGAGGACAAGCTTTGCCATCTGATATTGTTATTTAGATTAACATTAGCAGGAGCGTTACAAATTTTCTATTGTTAAAGGCAAAAAATAATTAATGTCTTCTTGTACCTGTCAAACACCTGTGAAATATCATCTAGGGATATCCAAGATTCTAGCTAACTAACCAGGTATAGTCAGATATGTGAGTTGCTGCAGTGAACCTGTTGTTAGAACACAGTGCACATTGGTACGAATTTAAGGTGGGATGGAATGCCAGTTCCTCAGCTGAAGATTACACCACCACACATTCTCCTTCACAACTTCTGTCCACATAATTTGAGGTGATGTTCTGTCTTCCCCTAATCTGCTTCTCAGTTCTAGATGGCGATGAAGGATGGATCAAAGTAATTCTGTCCTGTCACCCTGAAAGCAAGCCCGTGGAATTTGAATACTGGACCCCCTATAGGAGAAAACTGCATTCTGGACTTGCCCAGTAACATAGAATAGTTTCAATATATACATATTTTTTAATCACAGGGAAAGAATATTTTTGGTCTTTTTTCACCCCAAGGTGTGATATCAACAATAAGACAGATAGTAATCCAAAACTTTTAGCTTCACTTTATCTTTTTTAAATAACCCTGCACAGTATTCTAGGCAAGGATATTGATATGAATCTTTGGATATGAATCATAATAGCAGATTTTCACATCAGGTATTTGATTCCATCTCTGAACTCTGAAGCTTCTGCAGTGTGAGTGGCAGCAGGAAATGGCTTTCAAACTCTTCCTAACAGATGGAATAAAATCTGCCAGGTTATTAAATTACTACACAACTATTTTTAGTTTCCATTTTAAAATCCTTTTTCTTCTTTTGTCGTATAATATGTCATTGCTAATCAAATCTCAAAAGCACTTATATTTTGAAAAACTGAGAAGCCTCAAGTAGCAGTTGATTATCCTTTGCCCCGAACACTTTTTGTCAGTGCTTTATTTTTCTGCAAAAGTTATGGAGTATTTACACAAATTCGTGTATTAAAAAAATGGAACAAGTGAAAACATCTAACAGTTTGTAGGAGTTACTGGCACTAAAAATGTTACAGTGATGAATAATCTCATGTGAACACCTATCTAGACTGCCGTCTCAGATTAAAGACTAGCATTTCCTAAAAGCTAACAAGTTGAAAAACCCTCCTAATCACTACGAAATCAAACACAAATTCCTAAGGTGACTGTGGCAAACCATAGCAGAAGTGCAATACATTTTATTTCAGATGAATTGTGCTTAGAATGAAGAGGAAGTTACTTAACTGTTGTGAAAATTAAGCCAATTGTTTCCTCTTGCAAAATCTGTCATAGTGACAGACTTCTTAGGATACAGAGAATCCTTTGAAGGCAAATTTGCTTCAAGTGTTATAGAAAAATGTCTCTTTGTTCATGTACTGACCTAAACACTAACTCTCTTTCTATATGAGATCTATTATTACTACTACTCCAGCTGTACTAGTGTACAAAAGAGATGATATAAAAAAGTATTAGACATTGTTTGACCTACTTATATATATACATATATTTCTATATAATTTATTATATTTTATATGTACATAATTTATATTACATTGGTTGCCCTGAAAGCAATGCCTCCTATTTATTTCTGTGAAAACTACAACAGATGCAAAGAGCATGATAACGCTGTTTGATAAAGCAGATTCTCAGCTGCAAAACACTAGTTTTCAATATAGTCGCCACCATTAGCTGTGCATTTTTGCCAGCCATGAACAAGAGCCTGCATGCCATGCTTGTAACCCTCTGCACCAGAGGAGGTGACACACTGTCACTTGCCACTTTTGAAACACATCACCCACTCCTCACTGTGCTCACATCCACTGTTTGGCCTCCATAAACTATCAGCAAGCATTGATAAATGGCAATGGGTGCTATTTTTTCCACATGAAGAAATTCAATTCCACACCTTTGCTTCATCTGCACTTCCATGTCAGACACCATTGCGTCAGAGTGCCCCTCTGCTGCTGTCTGTCCCACAGCAACAAAATGTATCAGAATATTGGTGGGAAGGTTCAACCTCTGCTGCCATACCACCAACATCTGTCTCTGATGTCATGGGCCAACATAGTAAAATAGGAAACATCACATTCAGAGCAGTCTGTGTATTGATGAAGATGCAGAAAAATATCAGAACTCGTAACTTTTTTCAACATTTCCAATATTTACAGTATCTCTGATCTTATGCTTTGTAGCAGAGAAATATAATAAGAGCTCTCACATTCCTGTGTTTTTGTCCCCCTTCCATTGACTTCTCCTTTGATGTTTAAGGAAAAAAAATCATAGAAAATGCAATACGTATTTTTAACAATTAGTCTGACAGATGAATTTGAAGGGCTTTATAAACGAGGTGTCTTCAGGAAAGGTGCCAAGAAGGAAGAATGGAAAGAAGAAAAATTATGCTTTCAAAAAGTAAAGAGATAATAACAAAGCCTCCACTAAATGCATGGCTTCCATGAAAGTGGAGTTTTACAAAGCTCTGACTTTAATTACTGTACATTAGTTCTGTCCAGTGAAAAGAAAGATTTTAGAGAAAATTTGGTTCAAATTCCTCGAGGCTGTGTATCTTCTATTTATTTTAGGATAGATAATGGCAAAATATCATTCTTCAGATCTCCCAGAAACAATAATGTTTGGAGTTTAACTGTCATCTAAGTACAATAATAAATAGAAAAATCTCTCTTTTCCGTAATAGCATTGGCAACAAAATATTTTATCATGGGAATAATTATGTATAGAGAAATTATATATTTTTTTATCATTTTAAAATGTAATATTTTACAATTACTGCAATATGATATTGCATTGTTTAAATTACAGCATAATAATTCATTCCTGCAGCATTCAGTGGCACTAGGCCTTTGGCCTCTTGCCTAACAATACACTAGACAAGAATTGAATTATTACATTGTAATTCACACCCTGTCATGCCTTATTGCTTAATTAAAGCATAACCCTTCATGACATGACAAGCAATTTGACTGTTACCATAATAGATTATTATCCCACCTAACATATTTTAGTTTTACAACCTATTCTTTTTTGTACATGCACTGAAAATGATCAGAACAAATGCACATATGAATCTTTCTCTCTGTGAAGTGTGAAAAAATAGGTATAGGACAAGCAGTTAAGACAACACAGTTGTATTGTCTGTTAGAGTTTTAATAAACTGTTGGCTGTTTTTTGCTTCATTGTGCTTCAGCAATTAATCCTTGTAAGAATATTAGATTCAGATCTTTGATTAACTGGCTGCCTTTATATTTGTTATACTACTTATCTACCTAAATGGTAATTTTATACTTTTTTCGTTAAACAATCATGTGGAACTAAACCAACATTTGGGCTTAGGTTACAGTGTATTTAAAACTCAGGCCAAGCTAGCTGGCGGTCTAATTTTGTAGCAATACAGCAGTTAGTTATTTTGCACTCACCATTAACTAATTCATGAAACATATTTTTCAGTAATACATCCTTGACTCACTTTCTCACTAGGATCTCTCCCTTTCTGATGGTTTCTCATATTGAAACCTGATAATACAGAAAAGGTAATCAACTCTTACAAAAACGTATCTGATTATTAGGTGAAATTCCAGTATTGTTAATGGAAAAACTCACTGACTTAAGTGAGGCATTCATCCACCAGGTGAAACAGAAAATGTGTCACTAGCTATGAAAACATGCTTCAACATTCTAGCTTACAATATAATTATTGTAATTAATATTCATTATTTTATTAATGCCTTCACACTGCCTGAAAGTGTGAGATACAACACAGCCATTTAGCTATTAATAATCCTTTACTTTTGGCAACCACCAATTCAAAATTCAACTCTGAAGTTTTGTGTGAACAAAAACCCGGATTTCTTGAGAAGACATAAAGACAACACATTAAAAGGAATTAATACAGAAAGTATATATCATACTGAGAGATGTGCTACAAGTTTCATATAATATCAAGGTGCAATTTAATAAGGTCGCACTGAACTCTGTACATCTGCAAGGTGACTGAATTGTCCCTGGAACTCTCTCTCTGCTATAACTATAAAATGTCTATGATGTGACTGTGATATAACTGAAACAGCTGCAGTCTTTGATCATATGCTGGCAGCTTCCGTACAGATGCAGAATATGTAATAAGGGCACACTTTATTAACTTGACTGATGTTCTGTTATTTTACTGGTTCCAAAAGCCAAAGGATACTAGGCTCTACTATGTTATCCTGAGAATAATTTATTGTTGCAGTTTTTCCAAATGAAATACCTATCATCAATGTCTAATTCACTATCATAAGCAAGAGGTATACATTGTTCTCTGTTGATTTGACATTTGCTATGATCTTTAAAGCTGGCGCTATAGCTAGAATTATTCTTTTGAATCAGCAAAAAATACATTTAACTACAGTTTAAAATAGTTGCCAACATTCTGAACGTATGTGTACATTTCCTGGTAATAAATTTTTCAGCAGATACTTTCTAGTGAAACTTACAGTGAGCTATCACCATTTTATAAAAACACACAAATTCTAAAGACATGATGAAATTGGACCCTGTCAGATTAGTGGCTGTATGATATTGTTCAGAAGCAGAGAGCAGTCCAACTCCCATTTTGTGACCCTGCACCCAAGCCTCATCTTTGTTCTTCTTAATAAGCTCACACATTTTCTTCCCAACAAACTGTTCAGGTTTTAAGCAACTCAGCATTCTCAGAGCAGTAATTTGGAGTGCATATACTTTCCAGGTTACTTTGTTCCAAGAGTTATGTCACAAAGATGAATTTACAACAAACTTTCCTATCCAGATGTGTTAACCTAAAGAAGTTCAGTGGAGTAGGGATTACACGTTAATTAGTGACAGTGTTGGAATTCTCATAAAATGTCTACTTCTCTGTATCTCTAACTCTATATTTAAATTTTGTTTCATTTTGACCTCACTTTCATTGGAAAAAGTACAACATCTTGAATTCTAAGTCACTCTGCTACCATATTTCCAGTTTGTTTTCTTCTGTAGACTTGCACAAGAAATACACATTTTCACAACCTTGTTGGAGAAAAGGAGGATAATGCAAAAACCAGTGCATTGCTTTAATAGGAACTTTCTGTCCTGCACCTGCCCTATTCAATCCTGGTTTTAGTTTTCCTTTCAGTTCCTTTTTCTATAACCTATGTGCTGCAGGTGGGGAGCTGTAATAGCTGTAGCTGTAACTACAAAAAAAAAAAAGAAAAAAAAAAGGGGGGGGGGGGGAACTTTAAGAGAAAAAAATAACTGATACCTATGTAAAACGCCCTTTTGTTATTGGAAGACCAAACAACCTTTCCTTCTTCGCTCAACTCCAGCATATGCAGTTTGGAGAATCCCAGCAATTCTTGGTTTTATCCCATGTTCCCCTCTTAGGCTGACCCAGAAGCAGAGAGATTCAGTGGACATTGTTCAGCTCCAGTACTCACTAGGGTACTTTTTAGGCTAACAAGTGTAAGGAGGTATTTCAGCTTCATTTATTTTCAGGGTATATTACTGCAGATATCTTCTTTCAAGAAGGACAAGAGAAAGGAAAGTTTGGTCTGCTCTTTGCTACTGCATTTTAGATCACATGAAATCCTCTAGAAGGTAATCTTTTTCCCTCAGATCAACTACGTAGGTTCATGAGAAAAAGTATCTGAATCTGAGACAGTAGAATAGAAAATGAAAAAAATGAGAGCGAGCAGGAAGGTGCTAAAAAATGGAGACTCTGGAGATGAGCTGGTGGCAAACAGAGTCGTTCCTCTGAGGAACAGAATGAAAGAGACTTCTGAAGAGCTTGAAAGGGAGCATCTTGCTTGTCCTAGGTAGGAAAGTCTGGGGAAGTAACTGGACAGAGAACAGTGACCTGACCTTACACAGTATAGCTTATAGAGACTGACTCAAATCCTATGTATCCCTTTTCTGTCTTTTCTTATTTAAAAATAATTCACTATAATATAAATAATAATAAAAATAATATAAAAATAATGTGTTAATTATTTGTGTTCATAGAATCATTAAGATTGGAAAAGATCCTTAAGATTAACCTAAGAATGAAATACATTAAAATAGATCAGCCAGAAGTTTCTACTAGGACCACACACAATGTTGCCAGTTGAGTTTTTGAATGAACACTGGACTAGTAAGAACATTACATCTCATGCTTTTCTGGCAGTCTTCTTCTGAAGCAGAATTGTGTCACTGCACCCAGTTACAATTTACAGATTTTTCATTCCCTACTCTTCAGAAGTCTTGCTTTGCTTTGTTTTTAAAAAACACACACTTTTAAGATGTAGGTTCTTTGTTTGCCACCTCAAAACTATCAAGCTTCATTTTGAGAGTTTGGTATGCAGGTATTTGGTATTTCTTTTGTGGTAAGCATGGATTTAAATTATTCCTTACAGCGTTCTAAGCAGGCAAAGTTTCAAACACCTCAATTAGAAGTTAAACAGTTCCCAAACAACACATAGCTGTTTACATATTTTTTTCCCATACATCTTTTCACTTCTCACCTAGATGCAAACAGCTATATCTGTTACTATTCCAGAGTTAAAGAGATGTCAAATAAGCACATCATCTCCAGTACAGATATTTGTCAGCGAAGTGTAATTCCTCTGATTCTCAAACACAGCACCATCAATTAAACTGTAGGCTTGTTCTTAGAATCTTAAAATAATATATCTGAAATATGTTTAAATGTTTTACACACATTTAATGCTTTCACTCCCATTTCTAGAAAAGAGTATAGATACCAGGTATACGTAAAATATAAACACTGAAATTGGACTTTCTTGAAAATCTGATGCCTATTTCAAGAGCTTAATTTTCATTGAAATTTGTAGTAAGTAATCAGAAATGCATATTATAACTAATAATTTCATTTTAGACTGTTCAAAGTTATCCAGACACTCAGACAACAAATCAGAAAAAAGCTGATTCCTGAGACAGAATGAATTGTCATTATGCTCTGGATTACTGTTTAAGCCCTAGAGAAATCTTTCTACAGGCAAACGTTTAGCCTCATTTCCAGGATTTTTTTCCCCTTGACTGCTTCCAATACTTCATATATGGCATTTGCAGTTTAAGTCCTCTGCCAAATATCTCTCAGATACACTCCAGCACCTTTTCTTGGTTCATCTCCATCCACCATGTTCTTAGCTTTTTGTTTCAATGGACTTCAGTCCAGAAGTCAGTATTCAGTGACTTCATATTAACTGATTCCAGAACAATACGGTTAAATTAATTGCAAATTAAAGCTCATGAATAAAATACTATATTGAAACCTAGAAATAAATGATTGCTTAATACTATAAAAACAGTACTTGAAAATGTGGGTTGAAATTAAGAGAACATTTATAGATAAAACACTTCTCACACAATGCTAAATGTCTTGTATCAATAGCAAATGTCTTTGATTCATAAAGTATATTTTCATATGCAAACACTATTTGGGATTTTTCCTTTTCAATAATGAATACTGCATGATCATTCAAGGGTACATCACTGAATTAAAAATGCTAATTTTTACAGTAAAGCAAATGTTACATCTAAATACTGAAGAAAGGAGTTGATACCCATGGTAACAAATGTTCACTAGCTCTGCAAGAGTCTCCCCCTCAGGAAAACACAAATGACAGAAAAATAACTTTTCTTGTGCTGGTCTGTTCAACTACCTTTTCTGATGAGTTGGCTGCAGAAAAATGTGGAAATGGAAAGCTCAATTAGTGTAATTTACGTATCCTTGGATGTCAATCATTACCGGTGAGAGGTGGGACTTTCAGGATCTCTGTGCATTAATTAAGAGCTCATCTCAGCAGAGTAGTCATTCCACCTAAGGACCAAAAATAAGTTTTAATTAGAGTCTAGAAGACAGTATGTCATACATATAAAATCAGTTCTTTAGCAAAAAAAATTAAAGTAATGGGACATTATTAGTAACAATACAAAGGGCATAAGTCTCTGGCTTTTACTTCAGAATATAAAAGTATTTTCAGTGTCTATAAGTCTGCTTGAAACACTGGGCAAATTCTGAAATGCTGTGTGGACACCTCTCAAATTTCAGTCAGGTTGTTTCAATGCCAACTTTATTAGTAGGCCCAGTCGAATTATTGATGCAGAGCTGATGTTGATGGAGGGTTATTACACAGCTGAAGGTAGATTTTATTTCTCTTCCATAGGCAGTGTTTTGTTCCAGGCTGTCTTCTGACTGCAGATGCAATAGGCAAAACAATGCAAGCTCAGCAAAAGGAGGCAAACAGACTTGTACAATGCATCAGGTTCGTTCACCGAGCGATACATTACGTAGGCAGTTGTTGGCTGGCCTTCAACATGTCAAGGCTCAGGAGAGGTTAAAAACTAGCTGGGCTAACTGGTGTCAGCTGACTGAGAGAGCTTTGCTCATAGAAAGGCTTAGCTGAGGACAATCAAATATTCTGCCTAGGACTCACTAGGGAAATAATGTATAAATAATTGATTATGTATCATTTATAAATTAAAGGAAAGAAAACAAATTTAAAAAGCTGGTCTGGAAAATAAACGTCAGCTAATAACTCAGGCATGAAAACGGGTAAAATTTAGAAAAGAAATAAGTTCATATTCTAGAGAATAAGAAGAAACTTGTTTGTCTGTGGCTGAAACAAGAAATATAATGAACTAATAACATACCAAAACAAACAACAGATTGCTTTAGGAAGGATTAGAGAGAAAAAAATTAAATGTTTAATTCCACTGCAGAAATAGAAAAGAAGAAATACTCATAAGAATGGTATTTCAGTTTTCCAAATACTACAGTGATCAAAGAACTGAAGCCAACATAAACATTACATAATATAATTAATAATTATAAAGAAAACTATTACAGAGAAAAAGAACAGAAAAGGATGGCATGATCCTAGAATAACAGAACAAGTGCTAAAACCCTTTTCATTGCCACTATATTTCATGGTCTCTTACGAAGGTATTTGTAAATACCTCTAAGACGCAGATATTTTTCTCAAATACCTGTTTGAGAAACATGCTATAAATTTCCTACCTAATCAATATACCTGACAGGTAATGAAAAACAGCAGAAAAGAAGACAAAAAAATATATATATATATATATCTGTAGCTATTGATGGTAGATTGTTTAAATTGTTTTCTGCTAAATAGCAATGTGTGATGAAATGAATATTACAGTGAGGGAACAGCTGGTGTTTTAAAGACATTCAGAGAAATATGGATAATAATGTAAGGTTGATGTCATCCATAAAATTTATGTTAACGACATTAATAAATATTTCTAATAATTCTTGCTAATGCTTTCTTAAGGATTTTTCCAGCCATGAATTGTTTGCTATACAACAGACAAAAGTGTTCTCCACAATTTTCTGAGTAGGAATATTACTGCTTTTTGAAGAAGATTTCAGGGAGCAGATGGAATATTGGACCATTAAATACGATGGTGGGACACAGCAATACATCCTTTTGAATGCTACTGCTGAAACTCATATTTTAAAATTTCCAACATTTATCCTGTAAATTGTTTCTGAGGTATTACAGTACTGAACAGAGTATATCCTACTGCTATGGATATATGCATATTACTAAATCTGTTATCTACTTCTCTGTAGACAAAAGTTATTTTTCACAATGATAGATTTCAGGAAAGGCCATGTTTAATATTGGCTGACTCCATGGTATTTCTAAATGGAAAAGGAAAGAAATTTATCCAGGGTTTGTCACGTACGTTCTCTTAACCGAAGCAAAGCAGTGAGTCTTGTTATCTGCCATCTCCTACTAGTCATACTTAGCACACTTCTTGTCAGCTGCTACTCTTGATTAAGATGGCAGAGATAATGGACACAAACTCCAGAACAGACAAAGAGCCTTTGTTTCTCCAAACAATGATATGAATTTTATGATGGGTTATTTGCTGTTAGTCACAAGGGACAACGTCAAGAAGTGAAGCAGAGGACTGCCTGTCAGCAGCATGGTGCCTTCTCAGCCCTTTACCTTCCTATTTCCTAGCTGGTGTCTTCCAAACTCACACTCCAGTCCACTGCTTTGGAAACCAGCCATAAAAGAGGCTAACTCAGACAATCAAAGCTGGATGATCCACTGAACTGTGGCTGAGATTTGTGACCTGCCTGAAAGTGAATCAGATTGAGCAACAAGACTTCTTATAAGTAGTTCTCACCAAGAGCCTGGCAGAACGTCAATACAGTTGTACAAAACACTTGACACAAAGCTTGCTGAGAGCCACAAGATACCATGCATCATCATTAAAATGACTTCTAAAGGTAGATGGATTCACAGGAAAATGATAAGTCAAAAATGGCAATTCCAAAATGTTTCTTCACACTGAAGACTATGATGTAGCAATTAAATGACATTGCACAGGCAATTCAAAAGAGCAACGAGACACTCCCGGCCATCTTTACACTCTATTGAAGCCTGAAAGCACAAAGCCTTATCCAAAGTTTCCTCTGTGGTCAACAGAGAAAGGAAAATGCTTCCATCTTTCTGCTCATCAGAGAAGCAGCACTGGGCACCAAGGCTCCTAGCTTGGACATATTGGCAAATGCTTATATTTAATTGCAATTAATCTGCGTCCTATAGTCTGACTTTCAGAGGTGTCTAGTAATTAAATCTCAGTGTAATATTAATATCTAAATTTGCAGATAAACTTCTAAGAGGAAGATACAGGCAGAGATTTCCCAGCTTTTGGAAAACTTTCATTAGCCAAATGCTGATAAACAGTATTGTAGAGAGCTCCCAATTCCTACTGATACTGATCAGTGACTTAACTCTTCCCAATGCCACATTTTTTTTTTTTTTTAAACTTTTCCTATTCATAGTTAATTGTATTTATTCTCTCTCAGCTGCTCAATACTTCATTCTTTTTCAGGAAAAAACAAAAATGCAAACAATGAATTGTTCTATTTAATCTCATTTCATCCTGCTTTATCTTATTTGCTTTCCTCAAATGGAGGCCAGAACAACGAAAATATTTTGATCTATTTCCCACCATCCATGTATTGTTTCCTACGGTTAAAGACAAATTAACAGATCAATAAGATTTGAGATGTTTCTATGAGAAGCAGATTTAGGTGAATGTAGTCAGTGGGTGCAATTACAGCTGAATTTTACTACGTTTCATGCAAGGGGTGGAGATAATACCTTTAACCCCTACTAACATTCATAATCTTCATAATCTGCTGCTGAAATGGTAGTGGTATCATACAAATCTTTACGCAAAAAATATATAAAAGTACACAAAAAGGCAAAATATAAAAAAGTAAAATATAAAAACATGAAAAAGTATATTTTAAAAAAGGTTTATAAAAAGTTTTTTTTTAAATGAAAACTTACATGAAGTTTAGTAACAGCAAAAGAAAACACAATTTCTCCATGGCCAGCATTATCTAGAGATCAAAATCTCCTACTGAAATCCATCAATTTATCATACAACATTGGAGTCACTTTGAAAAGGATTCCATTGTAGTCAGCAACACCCAAATTGAGGATGGAAGTTATTAATCAGACAGCCAGACCACACAGTTTTCTCCTGTCAAGAAAACAACCACTGCTGACTCTAATGAATGAGAGTTTGTCTTAAATTAGGCTGCACCTGTATGTGATAACTTTGATTTCACCATTGTGCTGCCTCATTTTGCTTCCCAATTAGCCTTTCAAGTTGTCAAATTTCTCTTAACTTTAATTACAATTTCTGTGTTAGTTCATATGAACAGAGGAATCGCAGTATAAAAGTAATGAAAAATACAAATTTTGAAATATGATTGGGAAGTTTTACTTTCCTTTTGATAACTTCTTCAATTCTTAACTATGTAACATTGTAAAGAATACTATGGCAAAATTCTTATTATATAATTATAATATAAACTCATTTTTAAATTGTGGAGATAAAGATATCTGTAGTACTTTACGAGTACTTCAGTTTGTCTGATATAACTCTGGCTGTCTGGATAAAACTTTCTGAGCAAAAGCAATTAACACAGGTAAGATATAATATAGAAATACCAGGGCTTCTTAAGAGAGAATTAGAAGAACTAGTAATTGAGATATGTCTGTCTGTCTGACTTCAGCTACATTAACAGGCTTGTTTTTCTCTTTGAAATGTTAAGATCAAAAAGCATTAATATGTTAATCAATATCATGTAAATGGTAAGAGAATAAGCAAGCACTGGAAAAATAATGCAAGAGAGAGACCTAGAATGCAACAAGGTTGCATAGAAAGTCTTGAGGTTATATCTGAAACAACTGGGTTGCCTAAATAGGAGAAAATAATCTTTTAAGCTTGCTTGTACACAGTCATGCTGCCACGTCCCAGTGACCTGGGCAAGAGAACCTGTAATGATTTCCTACCTTTTCTGTACTTGCAATATGGCAGGGAATGGATAAGACAGCTGTTTATATGGAGATGGTCTTTGTAACTTTAAGCTACATGTGTAGATTTAATCTTTCCTTTAGTCTTTCCTTTTCCACAAAGCCTTAAAAAAAGAAAGGTGTCTCTGAGGCATCAAAATTTAAAGTTGGGCTCACAAGGTTCACCCTAGTAAAAATGGGGAGTAGTCTCCTAGGATCAAGACTAAGGCAGTACATGAAAGAGGAACTAGTGACATATTCCGCCTGAAGCAACACTTGTAGAGGATGCGTAAGGGATGCACAAGGCACTAATTGACCAAAACCAGGGGCCAGAATATGAGCAGGAAGGTGATGTGACATACCAATGCAGCCTAAAGGTAGGGGAATGCCTGAGTTCAATTCTGCAAAAACATTGGCATCATCTCTTGCTTGAAAGACAACTCTGCAAGACAGACTGGGGGAGGGATCACAGGTGCAGTGTGCCCCTGTACTGTCACAACAATAAATAAGGTTATCTGTCATGATCAAGCCATCTGGAGAAATACTGTCCTCCATAGCTGCTACACATTTATCTAAAGTTACAGAAAGCGCTTAATATAACACCGGCTTGGTAGGAAATAGTTTGTGTCCTATCTTTAGAGGCAGTATCAGTGAACATGCATGAAAAAATTGTAGGAAGAGTATGAAGTGTATTTTGGTACTATTGATTTATAAGTGATGATGCACAACATTAAAAAATAAAACCAAATGACAGTTAAAATGCTACATATAGCTGTTGTGGCAGAGGTTTGCAGTCTGCTATTCAAATCAGTGATCCAACCATCAATGCCTGGATATCATTTATTCCTTTTTATAGAAATTATTTAAAGCAGAGACCAGTTAAATATTCATATCTGAACATGTCATACTGTAAGAAAATAATAATCTACTCTGCAAGTACTACATTCACAAAAAATGCCCCATTTGTCCTCTCCTTTTTCTTGCCAGTAAGGTATATACTCAAGCTTTGTAATTAGAGGCACGTATGTGGATTAGCTAATCACAGGTCATCTGTGGGAGAAAAACTGAATTACAACAAAAAGGACTGAATATGGACTGTGACGTAGCATTGCCCCACTCAGCCCCTTCTGCTGTAGGACACAAAGGTATGTTAAGGATGCTTTTTCAGAAATCTGAATAATCATTAAATCCACCTTTTCGACTGCTACCTCTCTGAGCTGTCTTTAATATAGTGCACCTTTATCATGCACCCTGAAGTCATAATGGGAAAATAAACTAAGTGTGCAGTTTCTTTTCTGGGAAGCAGATAGGTAGATGGAGATGTATTATGTACTACACTGATAGTCTACAGTCTGTGCAAGTGAAACCAGTAGTAGAATTAATTTCAGTTCCTTTGATTTCTCCTTACGACCTCTCTACTGACAGCCTGAAAATCCTCTTAACTTGGCTCACATATGGTAGCAATGAGCAGGACATATTCAGTACACTGAGAAACACTTGCTTGTTATCTGTTCTCCATACTAACTCCACTTTTCTGCAAAAAGATTCTCTGGCAGCCATTTCACCTACAATCACAAAATTACTGCAGTCTCAACTATCAACTGAAAAAAATGGCCTTTTCTATGACTAGCTGCTCGTTCCCGATAACTTGGCATACTGAGTACATTTGTCTGCGGCACTATCTTTTTGTGGGCTGCAACATATGGAGCTAAAGAGCATGGCATCAGACTGCAGCTTTTAGCCTGGCCTTTCCTATTCTGCCTCAGGTATAAGGAGACTTTCTGCTGTTAACTTTCAGCGGCTCCCACAGAGAAAAACAGCATCTGGTCAGAGATTATGTTCTAACTAGTGGGCTCCAAATGAGTTAACCTCCAATACAGATGTGATGTCTTTGAACATAAATCCCACCTTAGATTTAAGTATGTAGGTTTAACCGAGCAGAGACATGAAACCTGAACCAATGGGAAACAGGTTATGTTCCAGCTCCTGGCTTTACAGTCAAGGAGGAGCTGAGCAAGGCCACCACAGCCTATCCATGCTGCTGTGTATCATCCTTGAGCCATTTCCCCTGCTTTTGAAGCACTGACCTTACACGCATCTTTCCTCTCTCCCCACTACTGCAGAGACAAGTTATTTAGGTAGCAGGTCTGGGTGGAAGGACAGCTGGAGACAGAGGAAGACTGGGGCAAAACCAACAGAAAAAGAGCAGGGCAGAAGAATAATATATAAGTACCATAGTACTGGGGTTGTTTCAGGCCCATGTGATTTAGAATTGTAGTATTAATGTGCAACTGTAATGGGTACTATAAAATCATGCTCAATTTGGAAAAATTGAACTGTTGCTTGTTTATATCAGCTGGGGGAATTAAAAAACAAAGAAACCTTAAATAATTCCTGTGGATTTTTGAGCTACATGATGCACTTTTACTGCCTTCATGATAGATCTATGCTGAAAATGCTGATTGAATCCTCTTAGATTTTTTTAATACCTTACCTGAAATATTTGACCAGAATTGGGTTTCTTTGTCTATTACCCCCTCTCCGCTTGAACTGAGTTCTGCAGGAACCTGAATACGTTGGCACATGGCTTTTCAGCAGTACCATATCAACCTCTGGCAGTAGAAGTATCCTTCAGCGAATCACAAAATACTCCCTTTCCACCAGCGATAATGAAACCTCAACATTAGAGGAAAGTTGTGGCTACTTTTCTCCAGTCACACACATGAACATCACAAACATCGGCAGCAGTATTTCACTGCCAATACTTTTAATTATTTCAACAAGAAACATGCTTTGTTTACTTCCTATAGTTTATAAACATAGTCACAGCCCGAAGCCAAACTGGACCTTGTCAACTCTATGTCTTTGTAGCATCAGTGCTTAGTGGGAAAGATTTTCCTGAAGGCTTGGAAAAGCAGACGGAATTGTCACCAATCTAAGCTTACAAAAGTCTTCAGGCTGAATGCAGTAGTCATTTTTACAGTTCTATCTCAGCTGTTGCCAATGTAGCACCACACTTCTGGTTCAGAGGCTACCTTAGACTTATAAGTCATGATAAAAGATCACATCACTATCATCTCCATTGCAAATTATTCATGTGAGTAGAAAAAACTCACTAGAAAGTCAAGATTTCCATATGCTGCTGTGGTATATTTCTCTATGTCTAGGCAATGTAGTTGAAACACCTGGTTGAGATTAAGGACTTTCAAAAAGTAAGCTGAATGATGATGGTGAAATTGTCCTTTTAGCCAAGGAATGATCTGCAAGAGTATCTGTTCATACTGATCACTGGGATCAAATGTCATCTGTTTCCTCTGAGAATCCAACTAAAAATGGTCTCTAATAGGGTGTTTGAGTTGACAAAAATAATGCAACACCAGCATCGTTATACACCAGAGGGATAAAAAAAATAAAACACCTAAAAGCATGAAACATTTAGCTTTTTATGTACATCAGTTAAAAGTGTAAAGCAATAATGAAATAAAGAAAATTTACTTTCATCGCCTTCACCCTATGGCTCACAACAACTGTGATAATGTCTTGCAGTGTGCATGACACCATGCTTCTGCTCATTATACATAACTAATTAGAGTGATACCCACACTAAACTTGCTGGTGCTAATTTTAATAGCCTGGCTTGATTTGTATGTACAAATATCCATGCACATATTTGTTAACACAGTTCCTCTCATTCAATCACTAAGTAAACAGAGCGATCTTTATCAAGACAGCTTGTATTTATCACACTTCATATACTTAATTATATGCCACCTAATTAAGAAAAGTCCAAGGAAATTCTTGATTGATTCTGAAGTTAAGCGTATGGTTAGCTAGCAAGTCAGCAGAAATTAAATTCATTACCAAATCCACATCTATGTAATTACTATTAAATGTTATTCTTTTAGTGTCTGCTTTCTGTTGTCTTCAGTTGGCTTAAAATGGCAATAGTAATTTACTGGTCACTGTGTGTAATATAACCAAAGCATATGTGGCCTTTTTTTTTTTTGTATCAACACGTTAAAGAAGGGCACAAATCCCAAAATAGTTCAGAGAGATTCTCTTCTGACAGCTAGGGAGAAATAAAGCATGACTGTGACATTATGTCATCCTGTATCTTTTATCACAAATCTAAGAAGTGAAACCAAGCTGTTCCTTATTTTCTGCCTCTTTTTGTCAGAGTACACGAGGGCAGGTAACAAAATAGACTCCTGATTTTTCACTACACCCTTTAACCACCTCTACTCACTTTCCTCCCTTGCAAGAATAGGAAATGCTCACACTAAACTGAAACTAAATTCAAGGAGTACTGTTTACAGCTGTAACAGCAAACGTTCAGAAATGAGCTATTTTTGGACATCCACACTTTGATATACTCTATGTGTTTGCATGATCATACACTGATTTTGCACAGCTCTTCTGCCTGGCTAAGCAAGGAACGGTCTCTGAGCATGAATGAGGATCACTAAGTGAAGGCTGCTGCCACCTAGTAGGTCACATGTGACAAGCAAAGCAGATGTTACCAGAAGAGCTTTTTTTAAATTAAACTATATGCAGAAAAGGATTCTGGATCCTATTATAGAATTTCTAGAGGATATTGTACATCCCTTAAATCATCTCTCACAGCTGGCGCCACATGGTGCACTCCATTTTTGGGGCCATGAGGATACGTGCTGCTAGCACAAGAGCAGGAAATAGGTACTGAAATGCCAAGATCTTATGCGGCCAGTTACCTGTGGAATGCTATTGGAATGGTATGGAAGAGTATAAAGTCAGGACATAATTTTTCAAAGAACTTAAAATGCCTTTAAGCTCATGAGCAATGACTTTTTCATGAGACTTCTCACTAACACAGCTTAAATGGTAAATAAATAGCAGCCTAGTAAATAACAGAGGCCTGAAGAAAAGCTGCTTCCTATTGCACTGACAAGAGGTGCAAGTGGAAGGAGACAGGGATGGTTCATATTTTGTTGGGTACTTCAGTAAACAAAGTCAAAAAGATAAAATTCAGAAATAAGAAGTACATTGAAATGATCTTTTAGAATACAGCAATGGAACACAATGTGACAAGTAAAAAAATATGCTTTAAAAGTAGTTTTATAATCAAACATATAGCTTCAGTGAAGGAATTCACTCTCAATATATCTGTATTTCAGGAGTTGGATGTAAATGCAAGTTCAAATATGAATAAAAATTTGCAAATAGTTTCTGCAATACAGCTCACACATCTCAACAATGTGAATCAGGGACCTACAGCAACTTCCAGTTTCATTTCTGGCCCTGAATTGCCTTAATTCTGGTGAAGCAAATTTGGACAGGTAATCTTAATTACTACATAAAATGAGGCTGCACAAGGAAATGTTTTATTTCTGGTAGCTACCCTTAACAAAATAATGACCTCTATTATTTTGCTTATAATGAAAAAAAGGGAAAGCGCAAATGACGTGGAAACTGAGCAGTTGGGCAAAACAGTAATGACATTCCTGTTTGCTCTGAATAATTTGAGCTGGCCTTTTTTTTTTTTGTATAGTTAGAATAGCAGCAACATCAGGAGAAGGGTAAGTTTTTTTGAGGAAAAAGATGTCTATTGATTTACTTGACATTTAAATGCTTTTCTTGCATCTGCTTGTACAAAACAGAACTTCACAAGACTATACTGTTTGTAATAGCACCCAGGAACCTGCTATGGCTACAAAAGCAAGTGAAGGCTATCTGGACCTTGCAGAGCTTCCTTTGGAATTTGATCTGAGCAGTATAGATACAAAGGATTTGTAGCTTTTGAAAATACTACGTACATTTATCATCTTATATGTTAAATGTTAACAGGCGGATATTACATTATATGAAAGAAAAGCAAAAGATGGCATATTGGATGTACCTAAAACAAAACAAAATCAAATGTGCAGGAGAAAAAAAAAAACCCAACCATCACAAGAAAGCAGCTTAGCATGCATAAAAGAAGAATGAATGCAACAAAGAACCAGTAATGTTAATTGGTGTCTGCTGTCTTAAGCAGACTGTCCTTGTGCTGTCAGGATGTCACTCAGTAAAATACATGATGCGTGCTGTTTCAGATGCAACAGTGGACAGAGTAGTGTTGTGTCTCACAGGCACTGCAAGCAGGGAGCACAAGTCAGTGCTATTTAGATTGCATAGCATACTTCTGAACAGTCAGCTTGTAGAAGTTGCAGGTGCAATCATAACTCATTTTTAGTTGTTTCCATTCACTCTGAATACAACCCTGTATGCATTCCTGTAAGTTCTGGCTCTACAATTAAAGGTACATGGGAAGAAAGAGAAACACCTGACCCTTCCTATCTTCTGTGAAGCTGCATAAGAGGAAATAAAGAATTGATATTCTAAAATCACTTACACCTTTGAGAACTGGCACTAGTGTCGTACCAGTGAAACACAAACAAGCTTTTACTCTCCAGTCAGTGTAGCTCAAACTCATTACATGTCAGATTCCGCTTTGAGCTGATATATCCTTACTGACTTGTATAGCATCTGTTTGGCAGCACTGAAGTAAACAGGACATCATACTGATTTGAGAGTTATTTGATGGATAAAATTCTGATATCCTGTTTCTAAAAGGAGCGTAATACTTAAGTACTACAGAACTAACCTGCTAAGTCAGCTACAAATTCATGAACAAATCAAAATTCTGCCAGGGTTCCTTTCTCGCTGCACACACCACCAGGATATCAGGGCCATGATGCATGTATGCAACCTCACCCTTGCAAAGGAGAATAGTTCAAAGTGCACTGCACAGTGCTGCTCACATCCCAAACTCGCCCTGCAGACTAGTTTTTGTGTTGGCACATTTTGCTGATGAGATGAAATCAGGAGGCTACTTGCTATAGACTTGGCTTTGATAAATTAAGATTTGTAAATGAATCCATCTATTTAATTTATCAAAGAACAGATTTATATATCAAAGCACCATTTTGAGAGCCATCAAAAATTCCATCCCTGAATTCCATTCAAGGATTTTAAGTTAGTTTTGCAAGAATGACTACTTTAACATTGTCCATCTAATTTTTAAGCTTCTTTTCACTGACATCCATCGTAATAGAATCTGTCCTACAATAGGAGCTAAGGTGATACTATTCTTGTCTTTTTTAATTATTAGAGGTCTTTTAAGTTGTAGTGAGAAAGACTACAAGAATATTCTGTGCAGAGCGTTACAAGACGGAAAGGTACAGAAATCAAAGTCTTGCCTACAGGCATCATGGCCCCTTGTTACAGCAGCTCTTTTTACCTGCACAATTAGAATGCTTGTTTGAGTCCGATAAGATTTCAGTGCATATGGCATTTATTTCTATTTTATATTTATATCCTGTGACAGCACTATTCATATGGAATGCACAGGGCTAATTTACTCATGTTCTAATCTGAATAAGTCAGTTGATGTCTCTTGTGATAAACTGTGCATTAAAATTCTTTCCCTTGTGTAAGGTTATAATTATAGCAATGAGAGATGAGAGGACATTTCTAGGATCTTTAGACATAGTAAGCATCTTATTTTAAGTGTGCTCTAAAAAAAAAAAAAAAAGGAAAAAAAATTAAAGTTGAAAGAGATAAGAGACAAAAAGAAAATGTTGAACACATTCACAGTACTGTAGACTTTTTCACCTTCTACAAAGCACTGTATCTGCATATAATAAAACTGGACTTTGTTCATCACACAGCAGTTTTTGGTTATATGAAAGTACACGTTCCAACAGCAAGTTCATAAAGAATATAATAATAGACAGTATGTCTTCTATGTTAAAGAATTCTAACAAGGTAAAGAAGAAGAGAAACAGAAGAGGCTGTATATTGCTAGTATGTTGTGTCATTTGCTGTGGTAGGTCTTCAATTGTCATAGATAAATGACAGAAACTACTTTTCATTTTTCTGAAATATCTATATACCAAAGCCATTTGGGATCTCGAGCTTCATTTAAAAAAAAAAAAAAAAAATCTTATTAAGGAATTTTCAAATTTTCAGCAGAAAGTGTATCCTAAAGCAACATTTTGACCTAAGCCTGTGATGCACAGGTGAATTAAATCCACCTAGAAGAACAACTGAGAAATCCCTTCAGGAGAGGAAACACCAGAATAACGTAGAACAAGTTATGATGGACTGCTTAGGTAGCTCACATACACAACGAGTATCTTTCTGTTAAGAGGTGGGTACAATTCACAGAAGAGGATAACATGAAAACAGTGAGCACTTTGATGCCTCAGAAACTCACAAGCACAAAAATAAGTGATGGTACTGGGAAGAACGGGATGATAGGCAGTGGGGAAAGGAGCATCCAAATTCCATAATCATTGCTACAAAATACTTTATATAGTTTCAGGTGGAAACAAATTCCTTAAAAAGAGATGCTACTCTTGGAAGAAGGCAGAGATATGAACACAAACTGAAAAATGCAAAAAAAAAAAAAAAAA
>WBMW01001770.1:406256-426039 GCA_013396635.1 Penelope pileata
AAAAAAAAAAAAAAAAAAACTGTGGAGGAGCCACAAATCACAAAGTCTTAATCCCTGCAGTTTTCAGAGATAGGATCTGCTGTTAGCATATAATCTTCATCATCTAATGTGAAAATCTGAAAGCAACGCAACCAGGTGAATGGCACAGAGTCTCCTGAGCCACCTTTTAGATACTTTTTCAAGCAAGGCTTACATAGGTTCTTGATGCCTTACTCAAAGCTGTTACCACAACTACTGAAAAAATAAAACCCTTTTTATAGTCTTACAGAGACAAAAAGTTTTCTATTGAAACATATTTGCATAAATACTAACTTCTTAGATGATTTTTGTGCATCTGTGATCCAGCAAATTTCTAACAAAATAATTACAAGAATGCTGGTGACTGCATAAATTCCTATTTACTTACAAGTCAGCAGGCAGCCTCCAGATTCAAATTCAGCACATCCCTGAACACATGATGTATGTTGAGGGATCAGAATCAAATCAAAGTTCTAAGTCGCGGTATCAGAAACAGCTAAACAAGCCATGTCTGGTTATCCCCCAAGTTAGCAAGAATGTGTGTTAATAATCCAAGACAGAAAGCAACACTATAGAAAACAGATTTCACTTTGTGGGAAAAGAAAGTTTTACATACATTTATATTGTTTGCTGATGAAAAGCTACTTATGTACAGTTTTGCTGTTTATAAAGTGTGGCTTTGTACTTCTGCAGTTGTCTTTTTAACAAGCTTTAAATGCATAAAATAAACTTTGCCGCTACAATAGAGTGAAAGCTTGCTCAATCATTACAGCCCTTAGAGAAATCAGAAAGAAAAACTGGATATGCAAGTTCCGTTTTATTTACAGTATAATTAAAGTAATTACTGTGGTTCGTAAAGCAGTATACCTTCTACAGTTCCATAGCTAAGGTGAGATCTTGGATAAATAATAACTATTCATTGACCTAACTGGCTACATTATTTATTTTTACAAGCTATTGATAACCTCACTATGTACAAGAGAAACAAAACCACAAATGACTTTGCAAAAGATGGCAATAAATAGTCTAAATAAATAATGTACCCAGGTAGCAGTTCAGTGGATATTTCTTTTACATAATAATATTAATGCATGTTTCCATATGCATGGACAAAATATCCATGTCTTTGTCTTTTTTTCCTTTCTTTTTTTTTTTTTTAAAAAGTCTATTAGATAAATTCTCCCAAGATGCTATTTTTTGTGCTTTTACCACAAACAGTAATTTTGTATGTACTTGTGTCATAGAAATAATTTTCATCTTTCATTTGCCTTTTCTAAAATGACTGTATCTCTGGAATTAACACAAAGCTGGATTTTTTCAAGTAATTAAGCATTCCCTTAGCATCAAACACACCCCCATGTGATTGCAGACTCATGCCTTTGGAGATAAATCAAGGTATTAAGGTTTTCAGTGTCTGACAATAATTTACAGAGCACTTGCTATAAAAAGTTCATGATTCTAGTAGTTATCAAACCAGAATAAATGAAAGGTTGCAGTAATTTCCTAGCCCTGGGGAATAGCTGAAATAATACAGCTGATACAGCTAAGGACTGTCAGTATATGTTGCCTCTTAAATGAGGGCCATTAGGCTCCAACAACGTTAAAATTCCAACCAACAAACAAAAACAGTGTGGCCCTTTTACAGAGACACTTGTATAATATCCAACTGAATTTTCCTAAAAATGAAGATGCTAGCTCCCCTTCGGGTTGCAGAGAGCACAACAAAACACAGATCAAAATAAATAAATCAGCAGTCTTTTTTCGCTATCTCTACAGAAATACTAAATTCTCTTTAGTAGTTATTATATTGAAATTGCAAAGCTTATCTGAATACGTGTTAAAATCTTTGGTAGCAGCATCTAATGAGAATCAAAACAGAATATTTCACACTCTGTTCCCCTTTAAAATAAGTGTGGCTAGTAAGATTTAATAGAAATATTTATTTCCTAGAAAGTATTGTAGAAAATCTCAAAGTTGACCATAACTGTTCTTATTTTGAACAGGTACTACATAACAATCAAAGGAAAATATTTCTGCCTTTGAATTGCTGAATCAAAAATATGAGAATGTATTAACTGTGAAATACCATTTTCCACCCATTATTTTTAGCACCCCTGTGGTCAGTGCTTCCTTCTCTAAGATACACCTTTAAAATCCCAGACTTGGAGGAAAGCAAACTTAAGATCCATTCAGAATGCGTTAAAACAATAGACCTTGACATAAATTGCATTGACTTCTTCAGTTACTTCGTTCAAACTTAACCAGCAGTTAGTTGAATTGCAGTTCAAGAGTTCATTTTCCAGGCCCTAGACAGTTCACTGCAAAATAGTACTAGCTTTCTTAAATGACTACTAAGGAGCCATTCCCACTTTAAAATGAGTTTTGAGTTCATTCTGCTCCTTATGTATCTCAACTCATCCTAGTCTTATGATTCTTCCAGTTGTCAGCGTAAGTACAAGGATCAAGATAGTATCAGTGTATCTGTAGCTTCTTCAGGGCCATCAGCACTAGACAGGGTTACAGCAGTACAAAAATCGTAGCTTTCCCTGTATTTTTAAAATACTCCTTCTTCGCTCCTCTCAGATAAGAATGGGTTCTCCTGTCAAGGGACAAAACAGACATAAAACCTGCCCTAAAGGGTTTCACTACACAGGCCTTACCTTTTTGCACTCCTTCATCCTGACCTAAAACTTCATTTGTACCTCTGTAAGCTTTAAATGTCTTTAAAGTTTACCTATTATATACCCTCAAACCTCACATTATTACAGTGACATTAATATGTGAGGTCATTTGCTATCGAGCAACATTGTCTGTTTGACCACAGGTTCAAAACTGAATAATATAAAAAATGTTCTTTGCTACAAAGAGAAGCCCCTAAGCATCCAAATAAAAACAACGAGGAAACCCTTTGAAAAACAGAGAATTTACCAGTTGTGGGAAGAGCCAAAAGATATTTACTGCAAAGTGCCTAAGAACCCATTCTCAGTTTTCAGAGAGCGCTACCTTTCTTATTAAGTGGTGGAAGAAATGTTGGCAGAGAATACTCTGCTAGCAGATGGTACTTAAGTTGGAATTAAACACAGCAAAGATACCACATTTGGATACCACTCAAGAATGAATGCTGCCATACAAGAAATAACTAAGCAAGCCAGGACTTCTCATGATAGAAAAGAGATGGGAAAATATAATAGAAGCTCATACACATGGATAGAGATTAACTGTCCAACTTCTTTTCAGAAAAAAACAACCTCAACAACGAGAGGGCATCAAAAGAAGCTAGCAGGCAATATCTTCAACAGTTAAAATTGGCGCTTAGGTGAGGGTTACTACATGCAAAACAGACATGTCAGGCTCAGAAAGCCTGGAACGACTTAAAGTTTGCCATGGCCTAATGTCAGAAAAAAGAGAGAGTTTTCAATACGTAATGCACCTAAGGAATGCCAACAAAACCACCTCAAGTGAAAATACTGTAATCATGCTTAGGAATCTCATAACGAGTAAGTTACATTCTATGCAGCCCTAGAAGACCATTTTATGTCTGAAATATTAATGTCTGGCTGTATTTTTGTGTTACGGCTCTATGACTTCAGATTTGTTTAATCCTACTGCTTATTCTAACTGCTCAGATTACATTAGACTCGAGTCAGAAGTGGTATGTACCTGCACAACATACAATCTGGCACCACTATTCGCTATTTGCAATGCAAATGACCACACTGTACACAGTGACCCTATTTATCATTTAAATGAAGACTTTTCATAATCATTCATCACATAAGATCTTCTCAGACATTAAGACTGGCAAAAAACTGCCATTCCTTCATTACATGTTCTTCATGTTTAGTTTAAAAATTTTTGCATTGTTGATACTTTTGCTTCATCTGAATTATGCCACACTACTGCCTTTAATAATCAATAAATGACTGAAGTTTACTGCAACTTGCATCTAAACATAAGAAGCCCAAGAATAATGATGCTTTCCATCTCATTTTAAAAGAAATGTAGGCACTCCCCATTATTTTTGAAAACCGTTGTTGTTAATTTTACTGTTGTAAATTCTTATTTATTGAACATTTGAGCATTTGAAATGGGGTGTACCAATAGGCTTGGATTCTGCTTGACTTGGTTTTCACTATTTTTCTGTAAATTGCAAGTTAAACCTATTTGAAAAATCCATGAACAAAGCTACCACTTTCATTATCAGTTGTTCTGCAATGAAGGCGATGGAGCTAACACCCACACTGAAACTGCAGTTCACTTTGCTGTTGTGTTAATTTCTCTGAGCAGGCAGATCATTAAGATTTTGCACACACACACACAAAAGGAACGCTATCCCATTGCGTTAGTAGCAATCAAATCCCACTTTTTGCAGACAAACAACAGAGACAATTCTAAATATTCTAGCATCTGCCTTTGCGTGGCAGAATAGAATTTAGCCAGTTGTTGATAAACAGCACATCTTTGGACAAAGTTGTAAGCATCTATTTCCACGGAATTACACTCATACACTACTAAACCTGTTCATGTTTCACTGACGTTTACAAGGTGCAGATGGAAATCCAGATAAATTCATTCTGGAAACTTCAGAGCATAGAGGAGATGCACTCAAATAAGTTCTCAGATAAAGAAAAACCAGCAAGTTCCCTGTAAACTATATTCTTAATGAAATATTTATTCAATATCATCATAGATGAACTTACATAGGAACACAATTCCTTCCTTACATGCAAGCGTTTCATTTATTGTACTTTGTTGTGACCTGTGGCAATGTTGAAGCAGCTTAACATTACGAAAACTGATTTATTTCAGGATCAGACAATTTATATAGAATCTAACCTTGCTACGCAGGTAAAAGTACTTGCCCTTGGCTATTACTTAGCCTGACCACAGGGCTGTCTCAAAACAGCAAATGCTTTATAAGTGTCAGCTCATGGCTAAATCAATGTTTATGCATGATGTACCTCTGAATAGCAAACACTTGCTGCCTGCAAGCTAAACAATGTTTTTATCTGTTTGCCTATTTCTGGTCCTTCAACCACAGCACAGGGTGTTGCAAATCGCATTTAGTAACAATTATCTGCTGGAATTTCTCGACGAGGAAAGTAGCATGATTAATGAAAAGTGACACACTCAGATTACTTTGCTATGCTAGTCTCCTTGGTGAAGGGGCAACTCTGTTGAACTGAAGTCTGACCTTTGTTACTTTTAACGAGGCCAACATGAATGCTAAAAGCTTGAAAGATTAGCCACTACAAATGTTACAGTATTACTTAATGATGCTGCCACTAACAAACTGCAGGTAGCCAATTAAATATAATGATACAGTTTTCACCTTTGAAATAAAGGTTGAGTAAAAAACCAAAAGATGCCATGTTTTCTGTCAAGGTTTTAAAAACGCAGCCCCAGAAATCTTACTAGAGCATGTTTTCCTTGCACAAGTATAATTAAGAGTCTAAATTTGAGTAAACCAGATTGTCCAGTTTTGAAGGATCTGCGCATCCAACTCATCCCTGAATGATTGCTCGGTAGTCTTAATGACTGTTTCTCGTTTACATCCCCCAGCAGCAGAGTGGCTCAATAGCCTGCACTTCGCTGTAAAGGTGTGCGAAGTTGTCATGTTTTCGAAGTCACTGTGTTGCTGCAGAACTAGCATTGTAGCAAAGCAGTGTAAATATGAAGTAAATCTAAAGGTAAATATCTGCAAAATAAACCACTAGTTTAACCACATGCAAGGTTAAACATATTCTGTGTTACAGTATTGGCACTCATTAGCGACCCATCAGCACAGGTAAATGGGAGCAAGTGAAACTGAGAATGGAAATCTGAAATCACGCCTTGAAGTTACAAATGACTGAAAAAAACAGTAACACAGATGAGAGGGGTAAAAAAAACAACAAAAAAACAATTTCAAGATTATTCACAATTGTTTTCAGTCCTATATTTCTGTTCCCTGTGGGAACTATACTTGGTCAGGCAGATTTCATTGCTTTCACTTAGATTCACCTTTCTTAACTGGACAAAATTAATTGTCTTGCCACTAAACCACAGAACTGTAGGTGTTGGAAGGGACCTCTAGAGATCAAGTCCAATCCCTCTGCCAAAGCAGGTTCCCTACAGTAGGTCACACTGGTAGGCATCTAGATGGGTCTTGTGTATCTCCAGAGAAGGAGATTCCACAGCCTCCCCAGGCAGCCTGTTTCAGTGCTCTGTCAGCCTCACTGTGAAGAAGTTTTTATGCATATTTGTGTGGAACTTCCCTGTATTCCCGTTTTTGGCCATTGCCCCTTGTCCTATCACTGTCCACTACTGAGAAGAGCCTGGCCCCATCCATTTGCCTCCCTCTGTTCAGATATTTGTAGAGGTTGATCAAATCCGCTCTCAGTCTCCTCTTCTCCAGGCTTAGCAGATCCAGGTCACTCCTTGTTTCTTCATATGGGAGATACTGCAGGCCCTTTATCATCTTTGTCATCCTCTGCTGGACTCTTTCTAGGAGATCCCTCTTTTTGAACTGGGGAGCCCAGAATTGGGCACAGTATTCCTGATGTGGCCTCACCAGGGCAGAGTATAAGGGAAGGATCACCTCCTTTGACCTGCTGGCCACTCTCTTTAATGCACCCCAGGATACCACTGGCCTTCTTGGCCACCAGGGCCACACTGCTGGCTCATGGCCAACTTGTCCACCAGGACACCTAGATCCTTTGCCATAGAGCTCCTCTCCAGCAGGTCATCCCCCAACCTGTATTGATGCGTGCTGGACTCTACACTTGCTCTTGTTGAACCTCTTCAGGTTACTCTCTGTCCAACTCTCCAGTCTGTCCAGGTCTTGTTAAATGGCAGCACAGCCTGCTGGCATGTCAGCCACTTCTCCCAGCTTCGTATCATCAGCAAACTTGCTGAAGGTGGACTCTATCTGTTCATCCAGGTCATTGATGAAGATGTTGAACAAGACCAGAATCAGCACTGACCTCTGTGGAATACCACTGGTTACAGGCCTCCAACTAGACTCTGTGCCTCCAATCACAACCCTCTGAGCTTTGCCAGTCAGTCAGTCCTCAATTCACCTTACCGTCCACTCATCTATCCTACATTTTCTTTAATAGATCTTTAATAAATCTAACAATCTATGAAGATATGAATATGTAACACCAGGCAAAGTATGTGAACAACCATTTCCAACAGAGCACTACTGGCTGTATAAATAAGTGCATACATACTTATGGGTTTGTTCTATGATTATGTGTATAAATTTATGTTATATACTGCAATTTCAATGAAGTTCATTACATCATACATCAAAACGAGGACAAAACAAGGAAAAAAAAAGTACGTCCAATACAGTTTCCAGAAATACAGAAAACCACATACATTATTTGTATGATACTCTCAAGATTCTTCTCTCCTTTACAAAGGGGAATAACCCTGCCATTGTCTCCACAGATTGCCAGCATGCAGCTGGGAGTGGCACAGATTTCTAGCCAATAATACTTACAGCAGCGTTAATTAAATAGAGCGTGTGAAAGGCACAGATCTGAAGCTGTAGTGCTGATCCCTTCCAGAGAGGCTGAAAGAATTTGTTTCCACTAATCTCAAGGATAAGAGAAGGAGCCATTCTAAAGAATAAACACTGTATTTGTATCACAGTTGTGCTAAGAACCTGCTCTGGTCTTCTTTCAGTAGCAGAAAAAAGAACGTTAAGTACCTATAATACGGTTTATTGGTAAGAAGACCACACTGTAATTATCCTTCATACCAGAAAGCAATGAATGTAAGACCCTGAACATGCTAATTCCGCTGTTTGCTGTGCATCCACTCAGTATTTACAATTGTATAAAAGATATATCAAGACATTATTACAACACAGTGCTAAGCAAAGCAAGAAAACTTAGATTTAGAAGCATTACTTACAGCAAGGGTGCAAAACTAATCTTTGTTCATCAAAACCAAGCTGTTCAATAACAAAATTTTACTTTCACCCTCATACAAAAACTTTTATATCTTTTTTATAAGCACTATGTTTACTTCAATTGAGAACAAATCTTTTCTATTAGCCCATGAAAAGTCAAATGGCTATATGGCATTTCTACTCAACAAAAACAACAACGACAAAAAAATTAAACGGAAGACTTCCTATAAAAGCTTGTGAAATATCTGTGGAAACTCATTAGCAAACGTTGCACAATAAGATTCTGAGGTTTTTACTATTTAACGAGACTAAAAGTAGATTTACTATAAAAATTTTATCTAGAGTTGGTTTGCTTGTTGGAAAAAAGGGGAAACTGAACATTTGGAATGATTTACCCAAACTTTGATGTCAGCCCAGGGTTCAGAGAAAAAAGAAAGCATGCAACTCTTGCATTTCCCACCATAGGGCAGATGGGAACCCAGGCAATCAGAAGAACAGGCAGAGCACAGCTTTGTGCTTCACTGCCCCAGCCCCAGTCACCAGCACAGGAGAAGGACTACATGAGGTTCTCTTAATCTGCCCGTCTCGAGGCTTCCAGCAATTCATTCAATTTTAAGGGAAGTTCTGGTCTCTGAATTGTAATTCAAATGGAGAGAAACAGCTCTTGGGGCTCCTACATCTGGAAGGCCTTTAGGTTCAGACTGTGCCTAAATTTAAAAAAAATAAGCATCTATAAAGCTGCAAAGGAGTTCAAGCTTTCCAACTTTGAAACTTTGATTTTTGAATATATATCTAGGTTCCATCACTCTTTTTAAAGAATACAACTCAAGTCTTTATTTAATTGGAAATAAAAGCACAACACGTCTGTGCTTTAGCTCATGCTTGCACATATATTAGCATTTTCTACATCACAGTAAAATCGTTCAAACCCTTTTCCTTTCAAGCCTAGTAACTAAAAATACAAGGAATAGCAGTGACCAGAAATCAAGGCATACACCATAATATTTTGTCATTATCTTAACTAATAACCACGACAAACTTTAAGTAAAAATTTTAAATGGACCATTTATTGCTAAATGTGCCTCTTTTGAAGTACAGAACTAATTGAAAGCAAATTATAATGGGAATAGTTCTGGAACTTTAACATTACTGTCTGCTCCTGAAAGTCTATTAAGGTACTTTTTTTTTTTTTGCATACTGAAATGATAGAGTGAAAAAGCTTGATCTATAATAAAAACTAACTGTGTATAATAAACACTTACTCAACAGTTACTCTTTTTGGTGAACTGCTTGAATACTTTTATTTGAGAAAATTCTACATTGTTGATTATAACTGTGATATCTTACCTCTTAATACATTTTACAATTTGCACATAATGGTTCCAAAGAAACTTGTAAATGACAGTAAATCATAAAATTCATTTTGCTTTGCATCAGTTCATTCATCCATGCTCCAACTAATCACCTCATTTCAAAATTCAATAAGCCTAAATACCTGGATTTATGATGCTTTGTCAAAAATAACAAGGGAATATCAACAATGTAGAATTAGAAGTCTATTGCAACTTAAAGACAAGCACCTAGTTGAAAACAATTAAAAAGACTCTGCAGCAATAATTATATCCACAGTGTTAGCAAATAAAATAAATTAAAACTGATTTTATTTCTGTTTTGGGAGATTGCAGGAAGCACTAAAAAGCTTTAATTTAGTCACTTAAAACAATGAAGTTGTTTTGAAGTAAAACTTTAAAGGGAATGAATTGAGCTTGGAGTACTAAGTATGCTTAATTGCACATAAAATGTGCATGCTAGATGTATTTTTAAAGGTTTACTCTTCCTATTTATTGTTCCATAGCTACAATGGCTCTGAAGGCGCTTATTCCTAAAGACAACATTTTGGTCATAAATAATGTCCTGTAATATTGTATCTAAGAGGATGCAGTCATCCTATCATATCAATAAGGAAAAATGAAAGTACAAAGAATATTTCAAAAAGATAGTGGTGTTTATGAAACACATTCTCCTTATTAGGACTCAATACAAGTACACAATCCACTGTATTCAAATGAATTAATTGCTGCATAAATAATGGTATATTTTTTTTAAGACACCACTGTAGGCACACTGTAGCTTAGTTAAAAAATTCTGGAGACTTGCATTTCTTTTCAGTATCAAAAAAGGATCTTGAAACTTATTTAAGGATAAAAATTGTGATGAATACAAGAATTTTCCTGTACAATTTGGAATCCGTTTTTCAGATTCTGTATTTCATTGATTGCATTTAGGATGCCTCTAGTCTACAGGCAAAACTGCAAGCAAAAGAGACTTTGCGTTAGTAGCAAAATTCTTTTATGCTATTAAGAGAATTTAAAAGAATGAGCAGATGATATAATTTCTTTTGAAAGGATTTAAAAAGAACAGAATTGTTACAATTAACAAAAATATCTACAGTCCTCTGTTGCCTCTTTAATTAAGTTCTTAGACATAATCAGATGCAAACCAGCTAATAGTAAAAAGACACTATGCCATGCTGAATAATTTTATCACTCATTCCTACAACTGCCAATCCACAAAAGGCTGTTTTTTTATACAGCGTATGAATCACAAGATCTCGGTGTTTTGATGATTCATGTTAGCACTGTTGTGTGATTTAGTCTAAATTATTTCCTTTCTCTTTCAGAGACGTTTTGACTTCCTTTTTCTGATTAACATCTCTGAATTTAAATGAGTATTTGAATTTTGTTGAATACACACACATATTGCCGAATTCACTCATATATGCTATCTACGTATTCTAGAAAGTTATTAAAAACCTTGCATCCAGTTCAATTACATCTTTCTGCTTCCCTTATCGAATGTGTGTGTTTTTTTCCTAATCAGCCATAACCAATACCATTTTTCCCCTGATATCCCATTCTATCTGCATTGAACTAACTGTCTCCTAACCTTTTGAATATACAGAGCGGATACATCAAAGCGCTTTAATGAGATCTATCAAACACTTCAATGCTGCTTTTGAGAATAACTATCTGTGGAAATGTCTCCATGTATAACGTGCTAGTGTTAATCTTCAAATTTCAGATTATGACAAGAGATGACATTTATATCAGGGCTTCCATCAGATTCTTGTGCGTTACGCCAAGACTCACATATTGGTGTCCCACTACACCCATTTGAGAAAATATCAGAACTTGTAGTTATGATGCATGTGTGTGCTTGCAGCCCAGAAGGCCAACCGCATCCTGGGCTGCATCAAGAGAAGCGTGGCCAGCAGGTCGAGGGAGGTGATTCTGCCCCTCTACTCTGCTCTCGTGAGACCTCACCTGGAGTATTGTGTCCAGTTCTGGGGCCCCCAACACAAGAAGGATGTGGAGCTGTTGGAGCGGGTCCAGAGGAGGGCCATGAAGATGATCAGAGGGCTGGAGCACCTCCCCTACGAGGACAGACTGAGAGAGTGAGGACTCTTCAGCCTGGAGAAGAGAAGGCTGCGAGGGGACCTGATAGCAGCCTTCCAGTACCTGAAGGGGGCCTACAGGAAAGCTGGGGAGGGGCTTTTTACAAGGATAGATAATGACAGGACAACGGGTAATGGTTATAAACTGGAAGAGGGTAGATTTAGGCTGGATATAAGGAAGAAATTCTTCACTGTGAGGGTGGTGAGACACTGGAACAGGCTGCCCGGAGAAGTCGTTGATGCCCCCTCCCTGGAAGTATTCAAAGCCAGGCTGGATGGGGCTTTGGGCAACCTGGTCTAGTGGGAGGTGTCCTTGCCCATGGCAGGGGGGTTGGAACAAGATGATCTCTAAGGTCCCTTCCAACCTGAACCATTCTATGATTCTATGATTTCTTCATAATTCAAGTTTTCTATGTGTTGCACTACAGTCTTCTATAGTTAATGATATGGATCATTGCAGAGAGATCCTTCTCGAAATAATTTACATTATCTTAGTGCAAGAAAATATATTCAGGATACATTCAGGTTGGTATTTATATATATATATGCAGATATACGCAAAAAATGGGGATGCCCTTATGGTATTTTTAAAATTAGACCTTCTGTACTACATTTGAAAGGAAAAACAGAACTTGATTATTGATGTTTCTTGATGATAAAGAACATGACCAATAATATTTTGATGCAATGGGGTAAAAATTGGTATTTGAGCAATGATTGTTAAATAATGGTAAATCATCTTGAAGGGACAACGGCTTTCTTTACATAATTTAACCTTAAAATTCTAGTCATAGTCAACCACAGGTTCTTAAAGTATACTCATGAACATTTCAATCAGCAGCGTCCTCAGCTCATTCTTCGGGAATGTGTACAAATACTTTTCTAAGGATCTAATGGTTGATTAAATTCAGAAGTCCTAAATTCCAGGTAGGCATGGAAGAAGCTCTGTCTCCTACAATAACAGAATTATGCACTTTAGCTTGAAGCCGAAGGACTGAGGACAGCAACCTGATGAAAGCACGCTTATGTCTGGTGACAATGAAATGTCCTAAAGAACATAAATCCTCTTGAAAATATCCTATGGAATAGAAAAGGAATTAAAAGAAGTGTGTTTTTCCTTAAAACGAAATCATCAAGAGGTGGTAAATCTGAACCTTTCAGGGCATTCCTTGGGAAAAACAAACAAAAGACACCAGCTGGGAAAAGCATAGCACAACCACCTATTTGCCATAAACTTTTTTAAAGCTCCAGTCCAGTGGAACACCAGATGCAAAATCTTGCTTTTACACACATATGGGACGCTACCAATTTTAGGTTAAAGACTTAGCTGACCTAGCTATGTATTCAATTACAACCTTTTCGCATCACGTAATTTTGTTTTCACTTCATGCAGATTTCAGATTCTGCATGTAACGTTAAGATGTTTTATATCAGAAAATGCATGCAATTAAGAAATGGCTAGCACCATAACAGTTGCACGCAAATGGGAGTAGTCTTACTTCATTGTTCAAAGTCAGCTTGATCTACTGCACAGCTGGATGTAATCTACTGTGGGGCACATCATTGAGCCATTGATGGAGAGAGGCCAAGAAGGAATCAGTGCTGTGAAAAGGAGAAGTGGCTTGGAAACAGAAATGATAATCCTTGTGTTTTTCAAAAACTATCCAGCCACTTCGTTCTCCTGTGATCTCCCGCTCAGCAGCTGATGACATGCTTTTAAATCCCGAGTGCCGCAGTTTCTCCTGACTGCACACATGCACACATTGTCACAGGTCCTCCTTCAGAAAAAGAAGTGTTATCCCATTGTCCATTTTACAACAGGAAATGTTGAAGTCAAGATGCTCAGTGGACCAGGGTGACATTTATGGGTCAAGATGCACATTCAAATGCAAGCTGATTTTCACAGCAGGGACGTGAGACACAATGACACCTATAAGCAAACCCCTAAGCACTGGTTCAAAACAAGCCCTTCTCCTCCCTCTTTTTTTTTTTTTTTCCTCCACTGGATACAGCATATCAGTTGGTTTCTCTCTGCAGAAAATAAAATCACTTTGGAGGATTTCAGTAACAAAATGAGAAGAGAAGATTTTGGATTTCTATCATCTATTTGGAAAAAAGATCTGAAGTTCTATCTGTATTAATTGGACTGCTACGACAAGCTGCACAGTAGTCAGACACTTGTTGACCTCACTTGTGAGAGCTCTGCCACTTGGCTGTTAAATCTGTGTCTTGCTGCTTGGTCCTTTCTACAAGATGAATTTATCTGATCACTTCATGGTTGCGTAACAGACAGACCACTGATGACACTGTGCAAGTCTTGGTTTGCTCTTAATCTAACATTGTTTTGTAAAACCAGGGGATGAGAAAACAGGGAAGAACAGCTGTCCTGAGGGAATCTTTTTTTATTATTAAAAAGAATTCTAAGAGAATTTTAGGAAAAGAAAAGAAGGTCCAAAAAGGTCCCCTTCATCATGAAGGAGAAAAAGGTCATTATGTTCACTTTCTGATGCTTTCCTTTGACTAGGAGTTTCCTTCATACACATAAAGAAGTAAATAGTGTAAACATTCAAATAACATAGATTTGTCACCATAGAAAAACAATACGAGTTGTTATTGTGTGAAACAGTTCAACTTTATCGCAGTTGAAAAGTGATTTAGGAAATACTTAACTCTTGATCTTATCAGGAAGATAACTTCTGCTTAACCCACTCCATGTTTGGAGCTGATCTTGGATCCAAGAGTGCCAGCTAACTCAGAAACATACCTGTCAATTTGCAGAAATCCTGTACAAAATGAGGACCTTTATTTTCTCATTGACTTTGTGAGCCCTAGGCACTTTTAAGAAGTGTACAATGCTTAAAGCTTTCCTGAAATTCATATTTTTAAATGTGTGATAAATTCAAAATAAACTTTTATATTAAATGACTACATTCCTTTTCTTCCCATACATTCTATCATTTTTTTTTAAAAAATACACATATTTGGTGATGAAGACAAGGTTTTCAATTTTTTTTTTCCCTGATACAGAAGGCTGAATAGCTGATTTGCTGATATCCTAGAGTTTTTGATAATCTTATGAGGTTTTCTGTTACCTTTACTTATTTGAATATGAGAAGTCAAATTTTCTCCTAAAAAATTGAAAACCAGGCAAATAATCATTATGTGAGTATTGCATGTTATCACTACTGAAATCATGTTGGTTTCTATTCCATTTATCAAGGGGCACAGAGGGAAATAACTCACAGTTTTGCAAGCGCACTTTAGAAAATGCTAGCATACTTCTAAAACAGATGAACATAAGTATGTTCAGAGAAGTCAAAGTAGAAAATGACAAACCTAATCCAAATTTAAAAACTCAAAAATGTAAAACTTGTTGCAAGGGTATTACTCCATAATAGTTCCATTTCCATAAACAAGAGAGCTGTATTAGAGTATTTTTCTCCCCATACAGAGATGTTACAAATAAGAAATTCAAGTGAGGATCTCATTGTAAGTGGGTGATATCACTATTTTCCCTACAGAAGAAGTACAGAATATGTCATCTCTCTTAAAATTATTGCATCAGGAGATAAAGGACAGTTATGTTGGCAGCATACTTTTTCTTCTAGGTCCAGTAAGATGTTATGGGGGAGGTATTGCCAAACAAGTTCCATTACAAAATGGATGATGATGTATGTATGAAATCTGAAGAATCTTATAAGAAGTCAAAGAGTCTGTTTCAATTATACGTAAACTGGAATGATGGGAAAAAAGTATCTCTGTACATAATTTAATTACAGTAAAAACAAATCCAGTGTGGCACTGGCAAGTTCACAGACTTCATGGGAACATTTTCAGCAGAACAATGCTGGTCATCTGGAGCTGTGCTGCCAATTTCTTCATAATGCTTGATGGTATTTGAGACATTTCACCACTTGGCATCAATGTTAAGTTCAAAAGCCTGCTTCTAACAGTAGTCTTCATTGTACTGAGGCTGCAAAGAACAGTAAAACTAGTTTGCCCTCACAGAGCAAAGGGCACAGTGACTCAGAAGAATATGCAAAGTGATTCTACTTGGTTGATTTTTATTTGTCTCCAGAACAAAAACTCTCAATCACTTAAATGTCATGACAAGTCAGACAAACGGTAACAATTCCCTTGAAACTATGCTTTAAAAGTTAAACCTCATCTGAGAAACACCCACTAACAGATGCTAACAGATGGGGAAATGTTTATAGGATTAGGATTGTGCTTTGTATTACATGCTCCACCTCTAAAAAAAAGAGAAAAAATCATAAAAATAATTTTTAATAATTCATTTTTTTCCCTAAATTAATGCAGGTGGTCTGATCACAGAACACTGTCAGCTATATTTTCATAGATACCTTTCCCCTTTCTTCTCAGTTCACCAATATTAGTTTGGTCAACTTCCAAACATTTTGTGAACACTTCCAAAATTTGTTTCATTCACTGGTACTTTTTGCAGTAATGGATACATTTATTTATAGAATGTTATAGAACAGCTTCAGCATAATGAAAATATGCTTTCCAGAAAAATCTACAGATCTTCCTCCAAATACAAGGGCTATCCATAGATTGCCGATAGACTCGTGATCCATTCCATTAAACATCTCTCAATCTTTTAGTTTACAGAAAAGACAACAGAAAGTTTAGTAAACTTTCTGAAAAAGAACATGATCTTCCAAACCTGTTGTTAGAGCGCGTTAAGATAGAAAGTTTTCAGAATAGCTCTATGAGCTCTCTTTCAGTAATATCAACATATTGGTAGTATCTGGTCTGGTGGGATACTCTACAATAGGATCCATGTCTATGTGGGATAATAATTGGGACAGTGTTTTTTTTTTTTTATAAGAACACTTATGTATTTCAGTGGTGTGAAGGAGGCAAAGAACAGCTCTTAAAGTTTTTACTTGTAGAGAGTGACAGATTGGATAGTAGTGCAGCAGGAACAGAGTCTGCAAGGTTACACAGTTATGAAATAGAAGATATCAGATGAGTTTGTCTACCACTTTTTGCTTTCTTCAAGTCAGATTTCTTCAAATAAGATCTGGAACAAACATCTAAGCTCAGAGTACGCAGATAACTGGCTTTCCTAGCCTGTCTCCCAAGATAGATTCAAAAAGCTCATCACTAGGGAGTACCAGAATCATCAGCAACTGGGCCATCACCTCACCATAGCTGGGGGCAGGCAGGCAGAACACTGAGATGGCAGCAGCAAGGCTAGTGAGCATTGGTCAGGAGAGGAGAATAAGCCATGTCTGAGGTCATTGTGAAAAATCCAAGAGCCTGGGGACCAGACCAGCGCAGGCAGGCCTGCAGCATCACTGGCACAGTGACCAAGGGCCCCATCTGGGCTGAAATGGGGCCCCAAGCACACAGGCAGGGAGGAGGGCAGCTGTGCAGGGACAGCAAGGCCAGTTAGTGCCCACTGGGTGCAGACAGAAAGTTGTTTTTACAAGTACAGAAGAAGAGATTAGAGTGCCATTTGATTTAAAGAGTAATCTTCACAGCACTGACCCAGGAAAGAGTAGATCTTCACTCACTATACCCGTGCTAAGATTAGGAGAAGAACAGTACTTCTTGTAATACTTCTTTCTTGCTTCTGTTCCTTCCTGGAAAGGTAATGGCAGCAGGTGTACTTCCAAGGCATCAGTGTCAATAAGAATCAGTACTTTTCTGGTCCTATCTGCACCNAACAAGTTATGGTGTCCCCAGGTATAGACAGCAGACGAATGGAGGAATGAGATGATAAGCTTAGGCTTAGCCTTTGCTGAGACTGAGATAGAAGCAAACACTGAACCAAGCCTAACATCTACAAGTTGAGAGGAATGAAGTTAAGAGAAAACAAACCACCAGAGTGGTTTCCTAAGGAAGGCCTGAACAGCTAGAGGAAATACCTGGGTGATCAGCAGGTTTGCTTTCCCTACCTTCCCCAGCAGCTCTCCCCTGGAGCAGGAACAAAGCAAGCGGACATGCAGACAGCAGACTTATTGCCACTCACCCCACTAATCTCTTGTGGTCATTGCTAACAGCCAAGGTGGTACATGACACCCGCTTGCACCTGCTGTATTTCAGATGACTGTCAGGTGTTAGCAGCAGAGAAACACATACAAACAGTGATGGACAGATTTACGTCAAATCATGATGTAAGTGATGTGTCAGATCACAGCCCCATTACTGCAGGAAAATACTTATTTTCTAGGAACAGCATCTGGGTTACATTTAGACAAAGACAAGCTCTGTATTACTGTTATTAGACTTAATGATTTGGAAACCATAAACTACAAAACTAATGAGAGAAAGGGTATGTGTGAGTACAAGCACACTTGCCAGGTAAGTGATTTTTGAGACAAATAGGAAAATGTGCTTGATTTGTGGACTTATGAGTACTCACCAGGGTTTCAAGTTAGTTTCCATCTAACTTGATAATTGCCATTGTTGCCTTGTACTTAGAACAGTACCTTTTTGGCACTAATACTAACAAACTCAGGAGTGCTTGCTAATCAGCATTTCTATTTGTAAGGAACTCAGTCAACAAGATGGATACATTTACCTAATACAGAAAGGTTCTACTAATATCGGACACTTTTTTTCGTGGTTATTTTACACCTTGTTTGGTTTAGCTTCCTGGAAGCAATACCACACTCCCTTTCTCATCCTTCTCTTCTTCCCAACCAATTTCTGCGCTTCTGCTTTGAACAGCACTGTCTGAACTGAAAAGGCTTGGAAATATAAAAACCAAATAGCCTTCTGATCTGGGTAGCAAGTACAGTAGCTGGGGAATGAAATGATTGGTGTATCATCATGTAGAGCTAGTGTGCTACTTCTGAGGTGAAAGCCTTCAATAATTACAGTGAAAATATCATAGAATCTTAGAATGATAAAATGGCTTAGGTGGGAAGGGCCCTTACAGACCATCCAGTTCCAACCCCCTGCCATTGGCAGGGCTGCCACCCACCAGCTCAGGCTGCCCAGGGCCCACCCAACCTAGCCTTGAATGCCTCCAGGGATGGGGCATCCACAGCTTCTCTGGGCAGCTGTGTCAGGGCCTCACCACCTTTGAGTGAAGAATTTCTTCCTAACATCTAACCTAGATCTCCCCTCTTTCAGTTTAAAGCCATTCCTCCCATCCTATCACTATCAGACTGCATAAAAAGTTGATCTCCCTCCTGTTTACGAGCTCCCTTTAAGTATTGGAAGACTGCAACGAGGTCTACCCAGAGCTTTCTCCAGGCTGAAGAATCCCAGCTCCCTCAGCCTTTCCTCATGGGAGAGGTACTTCAGCCCTCTGATCACCTTCCTGGCCCTCCTCTGGACTCACTCCAACAGCTCCGGAGTCTTTACAGAAGCTGTAATGCTTTTTTTAAATAATTCATTCAGATTATCCTTTCAGGCTCTGATCTATATACCAGTAGTACACAGAAAAACAACCCAAACCAATTACACTTAAGTGTTTTCTTTCTCTGCCAGTTTTGCACAATCCTTTCCTTGTTACAACATTGGCAATTTCTACTGCCAGTCAGGGCTCTGTACAAGCTTTATTAATTTTTCTAGCTGCACACTTCCAGCAGAAGCGTGCCAGTCTCCTGGCATCCTCTGTCAGGTGAGCAAAGACAACAGCTCTGAGTTACACTTCTTTTTGAAAGATCTACCTTCCAAGAACACCTAAGAAAGGGCACAGGACTACACAGAAAGTTTCCCCTACACACAAAAAGTGTTTGAACTGTCACAGAACTGTGTCTCCTTAATCTAAGGCTTAGAAGAAACTTACAAAGGACACATTCCCTTCTGGACATGCCTGTAATTCCCATTATCGTCAATGGGGGTTGTAAGCAAGTTGCAACAAAGAATAAACCCTTGTGTGTTAGCACTGCCCCTGTTTAACAGTGTCTAAATCAATACCAATGATTTGGCAGTTTTACTTCCAATATACTCTGACTCATTTGAAATTCAGTTTGCACTTAACTAATCAAAGAGTACATTTTAATCCTCCTAACGAAAGGATATAAAATAGCCATTGGAGCCTGAGCCAAAACTGACATAGTCAATGAGAAACTTTCGCTTGACTTCAGAGAACTTTGGTTCGGTCCCTCAATGAATAACACAAAGTTCAGCCCCACTGAAGAGAAAAAGATTGCACCCAGAACACAAAGCTATTTTGACATTGAACCCGGCAAAACACAGCTGCTACTTTAAAGGGAAGTTTTCCATATGCCCATTGCAGAAAACATAGCTAACAACATGCACGACACCAGAGTTTAATAAAAAAAACTAATGTGTTTTACACCTCTCTGTGTAAGGGAAAAAGTACTAAAGGAACTTAGAAATGCTACTGATCCTTTCTTATGTCCTGTACCCAGCATGTTTCTCCCAACGCAATCCCTATCACACTGCTAAAAAAAAAAAAA
>WBMW01001770.1:426070-514628 GCA_013396635.1 Penelope pileata
AAAAAAAAATATATATACTAAGCATCAGGCTAGAACAGGAAAAGAAATATTTTGGAACAGGCAGCTACGTGTTTAGACATTTGTACATGGAATATGGAATTTTATTCCTGATACAAATCATTTTCCAAGTTGTCCCATGAAAAATGGGACACGAGATTAGAAAGTTAGAACAGACAACACAGTCTCTTCCACTGTCTCGAGAGGAACTCCCTGTCTTTTTGGATGTCAACAAATGCAGCTATTACAGGTAGCACAGCAGCCAAAATAGTCTTTATAGGATTATACCCCAAGGAAACAAATGCACAAATCCCACACAATTTCCTATCTGAATTTAATCACAGATGCAAAGACGATCTTGTGACCTCAGTGCAACGTGGAGCAGGATTCCATTCAACTTGCATAAAGACATACCCAAATTCTACATAGATCTATTTCTAACTAGGCACCTTGACATCATTTGGAACACATAGTATTTCTAAAGTTTTAGTGGTAATCATACTTCTTTTTAAGCACTAATATTTTTGTTATTTGATGCTTCATACTAATTTTTAAAAGAAAAGGACTGTATTGTTGAAGTTCACTATCTGCAAACAAAAAGTTAACACTGTTCTTTAAAAAAAGCAGTTACCAATTTAAGCCCTCAAAATGCAGCTCAGTTCAACTCAGTTTAAAGTACCTGCTTCATTCCTTTAGAATTATTTTATTCTGAACATTTATTTTCATAGAGAACATTACCTACACGTTAGGAGATCACTGCCTATAAATTATGTACAACAGGAATAGCAGTGTATAATAGCTCTACTTAAATAAATATGTATTATTTATAGTGTCACAGGTGAAGTATTAACAGGAGTTATATAGTCTGCCAAGAATCTTATTGCACAAATAACTTGTCCAGAATGCTGAACACATGTAGGATTGGCTTTTTTCCTGCTATTTTAATATTTTCAGTACAATTGTAATAAAATATTTCAAAATAAACACTGCATTATTAATGCACTCCTTATTTGCCCTAGGGCAGCTCCAGCACAAACCTATTGCTTAAATGTTGTGCTCTTCTTGCATTACATACAACAGAGCCAGTCCCAAGCTCATTTATGTTACCTTTTTAACCACTGGAACTTCACAAACACAGAAACTACTCCTGATGTGCACCAGGTGACAAAACAGACAAACGAGGCACAGCTTTTCTGTACTAGGCTTTCTGCTGTGTTTCCAAATCAGTGCTGGAAGCTGAAGTAGCACACGCAGTATTTAATGCTCTAAGATGAACTCCAATCAATACCTTCCCCCTATATTTCTGCTGAAAACCGTACCAGCACTTAACAAAGCAAAGCACTTTCTCAAGCACTGTTGGTATTTTACAGGAAGAAAATGTATCCTGATTAATTTATCTCTAATTACACAAATTCTTTATACTTTCAACACTTGTCATTGTTTGTGATAAGAACAACAGGATCAATCAATTCAAAACACGACTAAAGTACACAGTTCTTAAATTACATTATAGATATCTTCCCTGTTCAGAGGGGATTAATGTATTACTATCACTTTGTAGTTTGGGGCACTAACAATCTTCAACTAGGAAAAAAAACATGGCAACAAATTGGCTGCTTTCTTCAGTTGCTGCCACAATGCTGAAATTAAAAGTGAAAACTCACGCACCACCCCCAACCTCCATATGTGTTTACCTATGCTCATTAAAAATGCTTGCTCATTAATTGAAAAGTGCACAATACTTCATTCAAACAGCATAAATCTTTAAGTTCAGCCAATTTACTCGGAATTAGAACACTCATATCAGCTCAGAGTTTTTAAGCTTTCTACATACTTTATACTTGACACTTTTTTTTTCAATTCATAAGCTACAGACCTAGAAGCATCAATGCCATACAGAGATGCAGGAGATGAAGAGCAGAATGAGGTTTATTTAAAAGTCATTGGTCTTTCATTAATTTGTTTCTTATTGCTACTGCCCTTAAAAATTAAAGGGCTGAAGGTCTCATCTGCAGGTACCTCTTCAAGTTTTTGGCACTTCTCTTCGCAAACAAGCAAAGCAATGGAAATTGATCCATGCAGAATTTGACGTGTGCATCTGGAGGTTTCCAGATCTGCCATCTTCAGTGTTTAGCCAATCACTTACCCAGTATCTAAATTTAAAAACGTGCTATTGGTTCAAGGTGCCTTATTCTGGTTGCCAACTGCACAGCAAGCTACTTGGTATTTTTCCATCTTGATTTTCTGCAGCATTTTCTGAAGCACATTATACTGTTAGAAGACATCATAACAAAGAAGCCCAGACAGTCTGTAATGCATTAGACAATTCTTCAAAGTTGGTTCCCTACGTAAAATCAAGTTCTTTTGCAGTGCCATCTAGCAAGTCTAGGCAAGTCAACATTTTCCTGCACTCATGTCAGTGAAGGACGTGCTTTTCTTCCTGACTATTGCACCCATCTCAGCCTTTTTGTATCACTCCAATTAAAACTATGTTCTGCACCACATAGGATGCCAATAAATGCAGAATACCCATATAACACCTACTCCACTAACAGTTCCAACATTGTTGGAAAGTAAGGAGAATCAGATTTTCTTGTTCTGAAAAAGTCTGCATTTTTGTAAGAAAAAAAAAATGAAGTGTAGAATTATTATGTTTGTAACACCGACCTTATTGTTGCTGAAAAGTGCTACCTCTCTTCTGAAATTTCATCTAGTTGTTACAAGAGGGAAAAAAAAAAAGACACATTTTAACCTTAAAACAGCATGAGGCATGGAAACTAGAAAAATTTTATTCGCACTTTTGCTAAAAAGAGTTTCATGGGATTAAAATATTTTAAAGGTGGGTCTAGATCCACATTTTATTCCTCTAAATAAAAGTAGTCCAGCAATCTTTATGATAGGAGAACATGAGTTGAAAATTCCCTCAGAAAAAAAAAAAAAAAAACTCTTTATCTTGGAGTATGCTGCTTATACTTCAGAGTTTTCCCATTTCTAGTACAAGTTTCACATAAGCTGGCAGCACTACAGGATCAAAACACATTACAAATTATAGGATAAGAAATTATTTCCTTTGTTGACTTACTTTTCTAACCCAAAACTTTGTGCACAAGTATAAACAGTTTAAACAAGGCAGCAGCATACACTCCACAGATGAGAGAAACTTCACTTGTGTCTGCCTTCCATGTGCTTACCTGGGTGCTTTATGCTTATCCAAAACAGCCAGAGACTCTAGCTTACCTTCCTTAAGGGATTCCATGCTGTTCACCTGTAATGGAAGAAGCACAAACTCTCACAACTATGCCACTTCTCTCATCTAAAGCCAGACACTCTCTTCCATGTTGGTTCCTGCACCCTTCAGCTCTTTCCTCATGCTACTCTCTTTCTCATCCTGCTACTACTTCTTTCTAAACTCCCCATCTCTCAGCTTTCTGCTACTCTCTGATCCGTGCTTTCCCTGGCTGCCCTTTACCTAAGCTTGGGCCAAGCCTAAGCCAGGTCCACCCCCCTTCTGGTCACAGGTGCAAGTGATCCACCAGTATTCCCCAGGCCAGCTGTGCCCCTCCACCATGTGTGCTCAATCATCAGTTCATGCCCTGACCAACCCCTTCCCTACACCCCACCCTTTCATGGCATGAACTGATGATTGAGCACACATGGTGGAGGGCTGTGGCTGGCCTAGGGAATACTGGTGGATCACCTGCACCTGTGACCAGAAGGGGTGGACCTGGAGCAGGATCCCCAGCTCCAGCTAAAACAAATAGCTTAGTTGTGAGAGTTTGGACCTCCTTCCTTACACCAATTCCTAGTGAAGTTCAAGTTTCTGTCTCACTCACCCAATGACAACCACTGCAAGGTCCCTTATCTGCTATCTGTGTACACTGCTGTGATTCCTTCGTAATGCCACGTGGTCTGTCTGTCCCTTGCTCCCTCACTGCCCTTAGTTCTGTGAGCCCAATGTCCATTCCTTTTACCCTAAGGTTGCTTACTCCTTCCCCCAGCCAGGAAGCAGAAAGTCTGATTATCTTCTATTGTACATTCCACTGCACTCCCATCCTCATCCAGCTTTTGATTATGCTATACAGACAGTCCCACTACCAAGACTTATTTTCTTTCAGCATGACAAAAATTGATTCAGAAGACAGACAAAACTGGTTGCTGCTATGCTGAAAAGCCATGAAGGAGTGCTGCTGAGTGCTCTGAGGTGCTCACAGCAACAGAAGTATTTTAGGCTATGGCTCTGCCATACTAGTAGCAGAGACCTGTGTCTTTTCCTTCTTTTTCTTGTTTTCTTCATTTATTGAACCAGAAGGTTCTCTTCACTGACACCTAGAACATTTCCTGAAGCCTGGAGCAGATCGGATTCAGAAATCGCCTTATAAAATACACAGAGAGGCATACTGTTGACTCGAGTACAAATTCATCCAAACAGTCAAGGTGGAGAAAGACATACTCAAGAATCGTCATACTGCCAGCCTCACAATAAAAAGAAAGCTGCATAAATAAATAAACACCTTTCTTTGTTTTACTTCCTACAATTGCAAATACAGCTTAGGTAAGATATTTATCTACATTTGTTTTCTTGTTCACATGTGGTTTCCAAGCCTGTAAACATATTAGAAAATCATTTTATTGAACTGTATGTGAATAATAAAAAATGGCATTTGGAAATTTGCAACATCTTCTAGAAGGAAGGACTGAAAACAATTTTGGAGTGTTAAGCAGTGCTAGCTGCAGCATGTCCTGCTTTCATTGCCTTTGGAGGGGAAACCGATTTCCCTGTCTTCATGATTCTCTCCTACTGTCTTCCAAACAATCATTTTTAAAAGCAGCAGGATCGCTGTTAGCGCAGTAGTGTTAATGTGTTTCAGCAGAATGCTCTGTAAGATTGAGAAATTACCTCTTCTCTTTATTTGCCATTTTAATATTGTAGCAACTTCTTAGATGGTACAAATTTTTCCCCAAAGTGTATTAAATAAATAACGTATGAATTGCCAAGACAGCTTAGGTAACTGAATACAGTACTATGAACAATCTAAGGACTTTCGTGGCACATTTGTACAGTATTTCAACAGAAGTAAATATTTTACAAATTTGGCTATTTACAATGTTGCAAATTGTTACAATTGTGTATTTAGTTTGGTGAATCTTGCTAATTTCCTTAAATCCCTAAAAATTTGAATTCATGTGTCAGTTTCAATTTTTATAGTACTTTGCTCCTACTCCTTTCCTCCTCAGAAAAACCTAAGCAAAAACTCCCAACAGGATTTCTGCCGCTCTTCCATAATTAGGAGTTGAAAATATAACAATAAAGACTCAAAAGCTTGAGTCTTTATTGTTATATTGTTATAAGATTCAACAAACTTATATATACCTTGCTATACCAAAGTCTCAGGCTGTTAACAGGGCATCTTCTCTAAAGTGATGAAGTCTAGCAGGAGTAATTACTCTGTTCACCTGTACGGCTTTCTTTGCTACAAAACACACAGTCAGACAAAACAGCCAGACAACAACAGGATCCTGCTAGCACTAGTTGTCTTTCCTTCACACTATCTGAGGAGTATATACTAAATACTGTGTGTTGTTCGGCAAAGAGGAGGGAGAAGAATTCTATTAAAAAATTAAAAAATGGAATTAATGTACACGGATCTCTTTGCTGAAATAGAGCTGCTAATTGCTGTTCTACAGACTGTGCGGCTGTTTGGTTAACAGCAAAACGTGGCTTTTCTGAAAGATTACCTGAATTAATGAAAATGCACTTTGGACACAACCAGCTATTACTATCCAAGACGTGCATTAAAATTGAGTCAGTGTTTGTTGAGATAAAAAGATGCTTGATCTATAAAAAACAAAACAAAACAAAAAAAGCAAAAGCACACAACAGAACTTTGAGTCTGTGAGGCCACAGTTACAAAGAAAAGCGGTGCTTAATGTATTATGCATACAAAACAAATGGGAAAGGATACAAAGCAGGAATCAAAATGCTGGAAATGTATATGCAAAAAATCAACCAAACAAAATAGAAGAGCATTGTAGCACTTAACTTCTGGTGCACACTGAGGAAAATATCTCCATAAAACCTGAGAAGTCAAATACAAAAGTAACTCCCAAGTTCCTTAGCACTAGAAGGATGAAAGGTTAATGACATAATTTATTAATGTTAACAACAAAACTATATTTTAGAATGTCCCCAAGTATTATTAAAATTTTTCTCTGCTATGAATAAAAATTGCAGCAGCAAGTAGAGGAAGAGAGACCCAGATGAGTGCGATGTGCCCAGCAGCTTTTCAAAATTGATTAGACAATTGGTTGTGCTTTACTCTCCCTGTAAAAGCTCCTCTCCAACTAATTAGAAATGATGATGTGAACTGAAAAGTTTGAGAATTAAGCTATTAAATGCCCTCTGAACAATGCTTTATCAGTTTGATAGGCACGTAGTACACTGAAGTAGTTAACAGGGAGTGCAGAGAGCTTTACAAAAAAAGGGATTTATCTGCCTGATAAAGCATTGCTGCAGAGGTCCTTATTGCTGTGCTGAATGTGGATCAGCATGAAAAGAGAAGATTTCCTCCCCTGTTTTTAATATTTTATTAATTAAAAAAACCCCAATCTTTCCTTGCTTTCATTAAGTATGGAAAAGCTTCATTAATACAGAAACCACTGCAAGATTCTGGCCCTTATAACAGTTCTCCCATGACAGCAATAGTGACATATCAACAATCAGTACTCTGCATCCTAATGGTGGTTTTCAAGCAAGCCTCATAGTTCAGACGGGGGCAGTAAAAGCTTGCGCTATCCCTTTAAGGCTTTCTTGATGTCTTCTGGCATTCTTTTATAATTACAGCTTTTACTGTAAGCACTGTACTGCAGGCATTGTGCTGCAATTGAGGCCTGCAGAATGATTTGAGAACAGTGTAAATGCCACTTTTTAAACAACCAAACTGCAGAACACTTAACTTTCCTTTTAGAATACAAACACAACTAGAGCAAATATGCAATTAACTATCAAAATAAAACGTTGATCTGGGAGATTTGGACAATTTCCACACAGCTACATAGCAATAACTCTGTCCCTCTCCATTTCCAAATTCCCTGTAGAGGCTCCAAGCAAATGACAGATTACACTCACACATTTTTTACAGTTGTCAGAGGTATATGCAAGGGAGGAAAAATACTAAGTAGGAATTTCAAAGACTTCTAAGACCTTGAGGTTCGGAAGAGAAGAATAGCTAAAACATTGGTGCTGTGTGCACGAATGCAATGCCTCAACAGGTATGAAACAGACCGAGTGAGGATTTGCCAGTATGATCGAAAGGACTGAGCAGATGTGCTTTGTACCAAATGATTTTCATATTTCAATGTGACAAAATAGATGAGCCACATAAAGCTTAATTTCAGCTGCAAATTGCAAGCTGGAATAAGTTCCAGAATAGTAAACAATTAGCTGCTTTATTTTCTTTTTAATAAGACTAAATTACCAGATAATATCTACTGGCATCAACTTGGCTAATAAAAATCTGTTTAATAGGATTTGCCATTTTTCCAGTTGCTATCATGATCAGCTTTGCATTTTGATTATCTTTAAACTTTGCCTCAATTTTCTCATAGAAAAGCTCTCAGTAGTAATTGCTTTAACATTTATTCCAGGTCAAGTGGTTAAGTATGAATAATGATGTGTCAAAAATGTACAGTAGTGCTGTCAATAGAGCAATTACCATTTAGCTAGAGATTATTATGGCACGAGAGCACATTAACTGGGCACAGTAAACAGAACAACAAAGAAAGAAGGGGCAAAGGGACCAAACTGTTTGTAGAACCTGCCAGCGCTATGCAGTGTGTGTTACTGACAGATATTAGCTGTTACATAAGAGCAATTAACTCCGCAACAAGCTTCGCTCTGCAGCCTTGGATTAGAATGTTCCCAATTAGAACAAGAAGTTAAAAGCACATTTCTATAATGTTGGCTTCTTTTCTAAAAACAGTCCCACGGTGGCTTTGCTTTGCCCTGTGCATCTTGCCTAGCTGTTTGGAAAGTGTTTGCTGCTGGCACTATGCTTATAGCTCATCCAAAGCGCTGGGAAGAGCGCTGAGAAAATACAGCATGTGTCTGTCTCTGGCCACTGGTGCTGCTGTAAAAGCTAAGCTTTTTTTTTCTTTTTTTTTTTTTCCAAAATGATTTTTATAGGATAAATGTTCTGATTCAATGTCAACTTGCAATTTAATGCATTACTGACTAACCTGAAAAAAGAAGTTTAATAGCGAGTCAAAGACAAACGTGTTTTTCTGCAGCCTCTCACAGCTAGTAATCATTGTGGTATTATTCCTTTAATTACAGCAGCATAAAAACTGTAAAATTCTGTCCACAAAAGCTATTTGTTCAGGTATGTCTTTAAGCAGACATCTAAGCCTATTCAACACAGGAAAACTACAGTACGGCAGAGCACAGAAGTGTGACCTTTCAAGAAGTGTCTTCTCCAAAAGCAGACGCCATCTGCAGCACTCAGTCTGCTGGTGCTGGCTCAACAACTGAGCGCTCTCTGGAAACTCCCAAGTTAAAAAGGCATATGCCATACAATGTCCGGCTCCAGAATTAAAATATTCCAAGTGAATCATGTAAATATATATACACATAAAATCTTGCTTGTTGCATGTCTTATTATTCTTACTCCTCCTGTGCTTGTCCTAGGACAATTAGAAGATGACCCAACTTAGTGAGTATTGCTTCATTTGCTTCTGACCGGTAGGCAGAACACTTCACAAAGCTCCGCTACAGTGGGGTCCGGCCAGAAGTATGAAGACACTCCTTCCACTGGCAGATTCACCGCATGCCTCACAATTAGATGGGGATGCAGTTCAACATGGCAGTGCAGCTACAATCCCACTAGCTCATCTCCATGTATTCATTATCTCCACAGCCCAGCAGAAATTATGAGCTATGCTAGGTGTATGTAAAACAGCTGACAGTGGACATATCATTTTCAGGTGCAGGCTTCTGTGAATATGCAATGCCTGGGAAATATGCTGTGGCTTTGAGCTGTGGAAGTATGAATACTCTCCCTGTATTCAATTAAAAATTACTTTCGCCAGCCTTCCTTATCAAAGAAATACATTTTAAAAAAATTAAAACTGCAATTTCGTCAAGAAGAAGTATTCCATGGGATCTTTTTTGTCAGGTAGAGAAGAGACTAAATCTTTATTCCTACCTTTGCCAGTATAAACTGTTTATAAATGAGACAATTACAATTCAGTACTACAAAAAGAGAGTAATTTGTGAACGTAAATTATAATTATTGGTATCTTTTTCTTTAGGTTAATTTTATCATTTCAGACCCTGTAGTTACCATTCACACACTTCTTCAAGGAAACTGATTTGAAAGCAAACTCTTCCTGGAATATGCACTGAACGCTCAACATATCCCTGCTCCTGAGGCTGCTGCGGTCTCCTGTGACACATTTTCAGAACATCTCTCTCACAGAACCTGAAGCTTCCCTTAAGCCCTCATGCAGTTACTAAGATCTTCTTTACACTGTGCCAGTAAGAAGGATCATGACCTAATGATGAGCATCTTTGGAAATGAAACAACTGCACACTTGCCAATCTCTGTTAAAACTGAGAACTATTGTTTTCACTATTGAGCTTATACAATGAAAATTGAGATAGAGTGTAAAATGCATGAAAAGTTAAAATTAATTTTTATGTGTCTGGACACCGTAAATCAACCAGTGTCAACAAGCAGCAATTTGTATGAGATTGTTTCCACTTGTATTACACTCTTCTCTGATTACAAATTTTCCTCTACAGAGAAAGACAGTCAAGCAGTCTGTTTTAACCTCTGGGATTGTTAAAGGATTGTGTGCATTTGTCTGGAGTCTTTATAAATAATTAGAAAGACCAGGTAGCTTCTAACAGCTACAATGCCAGAGAACAGGATCACTGATTCAGATTCAGGATGCCCATGAAAAACATGAGAAGGCACAAACTGTCATTTAAAGAACAGCTGAAAAAATGGTAATTCCATAGCATATACACTGTTGCTCACCACAGCCCATGTATATAGATTACATGAATGATAACAGAAATGCACTTCAGAGCTGTCTGGAATTTACTCAGGAATTTGTCGTGCCTTGCCTCACTAAAGAAAGGAAGACAGATTTTGCTCTATTGATTGAAAATCAATTCAAATGATTTTTATTGAGTTTAATTTTTGCTCTGAGCTGCACGATTGAAAAACATTTGCAAAACTTTTCCGTGCCTTCTTGGCTTAATCACAAAGAAACGGGCAGCTTTAGGGAGACCTGGGGAGCTCTGTGGGAAACTCTATGGAGATGGACAAGGTGAAGAAAGCAAGATGAAGAAAACAATTCTTTAAAAAGATAAAAATAGATACAAAACACAAGTTCTAAACTGTAATAATATGAAATACATCAGCAATAACAGGAGAAAGCACAATCGTAGAAACAAACTTTCACACTAATAATCCCATATAAGTCAATGGGAAAATTCATATACTTGAGAGTGATTCTAAAAATGCTCATCTGCTTGTCTAAGCCTTACATCCACTTCTCTCTTTATTGCAGCCATCCGATGCGAACAATGATATCTTATGAACCCGGAGATACAAAAAAAATCTCAAACAATTAACTTACTGTCCTGATACACTGTCCCATTTAAACAGAAGCACCAATCATATTAAAAAAGCACAAAGTGCATGGTTGCACATGCGTTAAAAAAAGTTCATGGTTAAACAGAGCAAAAAAGTAAAATATTACATTATGTGACAATGCAGTTGCACACACTGCTTCATGGTTCGGAACAAATACATTCTGTCTTTGTGGAGACGAATCCAAGCTGTCAAACTGATAACAGATTTCCATCTAGAATATACCTGATATGCTTAAAATACTTAAAATTCTGTATGTTTACCTCAAGAATGTTTAATACATGAGCACTGGGAAAAATAAAAAATAGAAGAAAGAAGAGACAAGAAGATAAAAGATGAGAAGATCACTATGTGGAAGATATCTTAAGTTTGAGTAATATTATAAAGCAAAGCAGACATGTAAATTATTATTTTGTTTAGCTATAATTCATTCATTTTCAGGTACTAACTCAAAACATGGCATGGATGGATATCACTTGAAAATAATTACTAAACACTTACATAAAATTAAAAGTGTTTTTGAAGACCATTTATGTGTTTATTGATTGTTTTTATCCTGAAAGAACTCAACGTTCTCTTGTCTGGAACATATTTATTTGCATATAGTGCTTCCAAAAATTTTTTTCTCTTAGGAATTCCTTTTGCATCCCTGTGAAACAGGTTTCACTTGGAAGCAGTGAACAATCAGGATGTCAGGAAATTTCAATTATTTGTATTGTATTGAACCTCTGATAGCTATTTCAAAATTAACCCTTACCTCTCCCCCTCCCAGTTGCAAAATCTAATGCACTAAGAGGCTGCACTAATACTACTCAAAATGGGTCAGGAATAAATATAAGTTATAGGAACATTGAAAATAATTACAACCGTAAAAACATACTGCAGTATATAAAAAAATCTGCAAAGCTATCCTAATCATGAATAATTTGTTAGATTCTAACGTATTTTTCATATTTTTCTAGATGGACAATGTTACATAGAAAGACCTGCGGTGGTTTTCATTTAAAGTTACAATAAAAATATCAAGTGTTTAAAGTTAGATTTTTATCCTTAAGAGAAATCCTAACATCTCCCTCCTCATTTTACTTCGAAATACATCAATAAAATAGGATATTTTATTAAATGAAGTAATTAAAAAAACTACATGCCGCTGAAAACGTTCCAAATAGGAAGTAATATAACGTTTCCAGCTGTTGTTCTCTTACACAGCGTGCCTGCATTTTGCTGTTTGCTAGGAACTTTGCAAACGCAAAAGAAAAAGCAGGCCTCGTACCATATAGAAATCTTGAAAGTGCTCAGAGGCCATGAGAATGAAGGATGAGAAACTCTTAACAGCAATAATAATTTAGACACTTATGGATCTTTAACTCCCATTACTATCTATGACAGTCAGTTACAGAATAAGGAAAACGAGGTCATTTCAGATGTTCTCATAGCACAGAAGAAATGCTGACTTTGAGATATGTTATATCAGATTTCTCTCCAGTATTTATTAAAACATCTACCAAAACATAATAACCGTAAATAGCTATAAGTAGAACATTAGTAAAAAGCTTCTACCAGACAGCTCTCTGTCATTATTCTTCAACATTAGGACTGAAAAGCACCCTGAAGTTATCCTACCTTATTCTACTAATGTAGTTGCAGATGCCATTCTTCCAGAGAGACCTAATCCTTACCAAAAAAGATTACGTCATTTCATTAAGCCACTTGCTTTTTACACTTCAGTTTAAGTCACTTTCATAGCTTTAAATGTTCATTTTTGCTAAGCTGTGTGGTGCAGTCGACACGCCAGAGGGAAGGGATGCCATCCAGAGGGACCTGGACAGGCTTGAGAGGTGGGCCCATGCCAACCTCATGAAATTCAACAAAGCCAAGTGCAAGGTCCTGCACCTGGGTCGGAGCAATCCCAAGTACACATACAGGCTGGGCGGAGAATGGCTTGAGAGTAGCCCTGAGGAGAGGGACTTGGGGGTGTGTGTTGACGAGAAACTCAACATGAGCCGGCAGTGTGCGCTTGCAGCCCAGAAGGCCAACCGCATCCTGGGCTGCATCAAGAGAAGTGTGGCCAGCAGGTCGAGGGAGGTGATTCTGCCCCTCTACTCTGCTCTCGTGAGACCTCACCTGGAGTATTGTGTCCAGTTCTGGGGCCCCCAACACAAGAAGGATGTGGAGCTGTTGGAGCGGGTCCAGAGGAGGGCCACGAGGATGATCAGAGGGCTGGAGCACCTCCCCTACGAGGACAGGCTGAGAGAGTTGGGACTCTTCAGCCTGGAGAAGAGAAGGCTGCGGGGGGACCTGGTAGCAGCCTTCCAGTACCTGAAGGGGGCCTACAGGAAAGCTGGGGAGGGGCTTTTTACAAGGACAGATAATGACAGAACAAGGGGTAATGGTTATAAACTGGAAGAGGGTAGATTTAGGCTGGATATAAGGAAGAAATTCTTCACTGTGAGGGTGGTGAGACACTGGAACAGGTTGCCCAGGGAAGTCGTTGATGCTCCCTCCCTGGAAGTATTCAAAGCCAGGCTGGATGGGGCTTTGGGCAACCTGGTCTAGTGGGAGGTGTCCTTGCCCATGGCAGGGGGGTTGGAACAAGATGATCTCTAAGGTCCCTTCCAACCTGAACCATTCTATGATTCTATGATTCTATGATTTTTACTGTTGACCTGCACCTAAATCAACAATCTTTCTTCATTTTTTATTCAGGTGAGTCATGACACTGAAGGAAACAACAAAGATGAATGTACAGTAAAATCCTTCACATTTCAATAAACGTGTTGTGCATGATACAATATGCAACAGGAAAATCTTTTTCTCAAATGTTCAAACATTAAAAATTCCATACAAAAATAGTTTATCATCACTTTCAGATTCCTTTGTATACAAAACAGTAATGTCTATCAATGGAATGGTGAACTGAGTCTCTGAAGACCTGGACTATTAAACTGCAGCTTGCCTTTATTCTGTCCCCACACTGTCATGGGACCACAGGATCGTTTAGGTGGGGAAGGATCTCAGGAGGTCCCCAGTCCAGCCTCCTGCTTGAAGTGGGGCCCACTCTGGTTTGACACCAGGGTGCTCAGGGCTTTGTCCAGTTGAGCATTGAGAATCACCAAGGACAGATCTCCCATGGCCCCTCTAAGTGCATTATCCAATAATTCTTGTAGAGAAAACTTCCCTTTATATAGTCAGAACCTACTCTGCTTCACTTCACGACTTGTCTTCACCGCTATGAAGAGCCTGGCTCTGTAGTCCCACTCATTAACCACCCTGCAGTCTCCAACAGGCTGCTCCCTAGGTTCTCCAAAGCGATCTCTCCTTCAGCTTCAACAAGCCTATTTTCCACAGCCTGTCCTCACAGCAGCTTTAAAAGTAAATCTTATTTGTCTTTTAATCTGATCTCATTAGGGCTTTGTACACAGTTTGTTCCTTGTGTTCATATCCACTGAAGAATTACTGTCAACAGCACAAAATAATAATAAAAAAAACACTTCTATTTTATTTGCTTAAAATTTCTGTTTTCCAACTGCTATTAAGATGCTAGATGGTTAGTCAGAAAGGCAGAGGGCACCAAGTTCTGGCAATACGTTCAGAATTCAAGAGGATCTTGTAATCGCCCAGAAAGCCCACTAAACAACAGCAGTATGTAATAGAACATTTGCATCACTTTGGGAGCAATAAACCTTAAGCTTAAACCTATATGAACTCATACAACTAAAAAATTCTAAACATGCTACTTCTATAAAAAAAAAGCATTAAAACTTCTCATTAGATCAGGAACACCTAAATGAATGAAAAGTAGGCTAAGCTGCATACTGTCATGCACAGAGTCAGAATACATGTTCAGCATTGGTGCATTTTTATGACAGGCTAACAAGATCCCACAATGCACACATCGAATGCATTCAGTGTTAAGTACCTTGAATCTGGAACACTTCCCAGATTATGCATCTGCCCTTTTAGCTTCTGCTACACAGTATGAATCTGTAAAGAAGGCAATAAAAGGATGAGGCTAGAGGGCCAGGTCTATGTTATCTTATGACTAACAATTTCAAGAAGGATAAAAGCACACCAGCTTGAAGCTTGTAATAAAACAAAAAGAGAGACTAGCTCTTAACATAATACTAAAACACTATTTAAAATTCAATGCATCCAACCTTGGCAGGTGAAGAATCACCTCACTTCAGCTTCTGTTTTTGACAGCTTTTTTCATGTTTCACTTTTAAATACCAATTTATAAACTGTTTGACCCTTACCAGTCAGGCATGCCATTCAGTAATATGAGCTAGCATGCATATTCTGATTGGAAGAGTTTTTTGTTTTGGTAAAAGCTAAATCAAATAAGCAATTAAATATTTTAGTTCTTACTAAGTGATAGTAGCAGAAGATCAGCAAGTGTTCCTTAAATCCTTCTGAAAAGTAACCCACTTTCTGTAGTCCAAGGATAATTTCTGAGATTATTAAATTCTGCACCAACTTCAGAGTATCACAGAAATACTAAAAGACATGCAAGAGAAACCTGCTCACGTTCCTTACTTTGCTAGCAGTTTATTTTGAAAATTATACTTTTACACTTTTCCTCAATAAAATGATTTTTGAAAATTAAGACTCCCAAGAATGGCATTTTCTCAAAAGAGAAAAAAATCACTTTGTTATCATGAAAAATTAGTTTATTCAGATTCAAGCACCAGTCCTACTACTTTAGGTCTAGACGGCCATTGCTCTGTTTGAAGCTTAGAATAGCCAACACACAGACTTAAAAATGTTCCTTTAGAAAAATGAGAACTGCTTATTTGTTCAGCTTTGCAGACTGGGAACAGTATTGTTTCTGTTTGGCCATTCATATTTTTATTAGATAAACTCTTTTAGAATTTCTAGAATGAGGCTTGGGAACTGCATATAAACAAACTTTTCTACTCACTTGTTATTCTGCCCTCCATACTGGGAGATGGCAGCTCCAGCGAGGAGAAGTCTCTAGATGCTATGAGGACAGAAGCTACATGAAATCTCAGGACTGGGAGCAGGCTGCTGTGTGTGTTTGCAAGGTGTTGAAAACACAGCATTTATTACAAATGCAGCAGCTATTAATGTTTCTTAAGTTATGATTCAACAGTTCTTGGATCTGATCCTGGAAATGACTTTGTGAAAACAGATGCCTGAATTCATATAAAGTTACTTGCAGTATTGGGACACTGCACCTGAACAGATGATTGCAACTCAACCAATTTAAACAAAGGCACATTATTCCTAAGACAAAACAGCTTGGTCAGAACTTATCCTGTAAATTACTGAGTGTCCTCTCCTGTCAGCACAGACAATAGGAATAGATGGAACTTTACAATCTGATGGTCTGAACTCTTAGAAATCACAGAGCATAAAGTGTATACTTTGCTACAGAAAAAGAGAAATTAAAAAACTATTGCAGAAGTCAAGAAGCAGGTGCAAATGTACATGATAAACTGCATTACTTCCTTTATGTCACTCCTCTGATTAGGATTTGGATTTACAGTTTCAAAGTCACAATAAAAACCTTGGTTTTCTGTGAGTTTTCTAAGTGAAAAAACCAACTCTGTATTCCAGTTCAGCTCATTCAAAACCATTCAATTCAGATTGCATTAACATGGGATGGCATTATGATTTCTGCATCCATTTGTCCCCCACTAGGAGACCACCTCTAAGGGAAAAAGGTACTCTACTTTTTGCCATCGTTAACCCCAAACCTCCCACTGCAGCCCTCTTCCTTCCAGATAGCTCCAGCCTAGACCTAATCCTTTGTTCCAGCCCAACGTTATCCGGGACCCTTGCCATGAGAGGTAGAATACTCTCTGTTTGCATTGCTCGTAAACCCTTTGGGCCTATAGGCAGTAGGGGAGTGAGAATGGAAAGGAGAATCACTCCATACCTGTTGTGCTATTCAATGCAGGTGAGCAAAATCAAAACATTTAAAACAAATGCTGGAGAGACAGAATAGCACCACAAAGCAGCATTTCATAATTGTACCTAAGTAATGTATTTCCATGAGGGAAATCCTGTATAAATCAACATTAATAAAGCCTATTGCTCATATATAAATAATTTTACACTTGGCGATATTATTATGGTAGTTAATTTATCTGTTTCCTTAAAACTCTATTACCTCCTCTCCAGAATAAGCTCTTAAGATACTGATTAGAAATTGTAACCTTGTACATCTTATGAAACATGAATTATATCCCTATTGTGTTTCTAAAGAATGAAGAGACTATACAATAAATCTAAACTACTGAAATTAGAATTTAAGGGGAGAAAAATGTTACTGCATCCACTTAAAAGGCTGTGTTTTCATGCCAATTATACTAAATCAGAGTTACTTTTGGAAGCAGATTTCACAGTATTTTTCTGAGAATCTGTACTAGACTCGGACATCGTGAAGAATCATAATGCTATTTACAAGAGTGCATGGCTTTTATCAGAATCTATCTAACTTGTTTGTTACCATCTCTCCATTGTAAACACAAAGCAGCAGATACATGTGAGTCATTTTCTGTAGCTATATTGCTCCTTCTAATGTATGATGTAAATGATGTAACAATTATTATGAACACTAGAGCCTTGGGGAGCAGTTGTCTAACGTGTTTCCCTTCGAAAACAGGCATCCATCTTCCTCTTGATGTCTAGGAAGCTCTAAGCAGATGCATCACGACCCAACACTGATCATGTGGCTTACCTGTGGAAAACCCCAGGTGTATTAACCGGAAAATAAACCCCTTAAATTACAGAGATAGCTCTTATGTAGTTGTGAAGTCTCAATTTAAGAGCACAAGTTGCAAAGGGAAAAATTAGCTTCCTGCATCTGTGGATCTCCGTCTCTTCCTCTGCTCTTAAATGTATTTAACTCCTTCCAATGTTTTGAGATACCATTAAAGCAGAAGGTGAGCCACAAGACACTGCCTGTTTTGTATGTCTATAACCTAGCAGGTATTTCACTGATGCTTTGAAAAATAACATTGTCCTGCTTTCCTCTTACATACTGTTTTGCTCATAGAATTCTAGTTTTCCTCCTACAGAGATAAGGCTAAATGCAGTTAATATTTAATAATAAATGTTTGCTCTTAAATGGCTTCATCAGCTAAGGAAAATTATTTATATGCAAAAATTCAAAATACAGTAAGCAAAAGACTGGAACAACTATAACGGCATTGTTCTATGAGAATCAAATTACACTATATTAATAAAATTCATTGGGAATGTATCCAAATTAAAAAATGACTATAATTTTAATGGAAGTTACATGTCATTTCCTACAGATGAACAGCTTCTCTGCACATTAACTTGAGATTGAAAGAATATTTCATAGTTTCCTATGAAAGCAAATTAAAATCTTTCTTCAGAGGTAGGACAACAGTAAGTTTAATACAACATATAGAAGAAAACTGATGATGCGATTTCCTTCTATGGGATACATCATCTCAAAAGGGACTTTACTCCTATACACTGCATTTTAAAGTTTACACAGGAAACCTCTCAAAAAACTAGATCATTATGTTTATATAGGAAGAAAAACCATGATCTGTTATTTCCAGGAAGAATCATTGGAACATGAAGACCATAGGGTTCTGAAGGTCACATTAAATGTTGATTTTCACTAAGAAATGTACCCAAATGCTATCAGTTTATTGAACTTCAAACTGGATCTAAACACTGAGAGCACAGGTAAATTACAAGGAGACAGTCAAAATTTTAGATTTTCTGAGAATTTCTACATTGGAAATAAGCATTCAGGAGATTCAGAAAGAATGGATGCTATATTTAGCAGTCTTCAAATATTCTGAAGCATGGGAAGTTTAGTTTCAACTATAATGAGCAGTAGTAACAGAGCACTAATGTGGATCACTCAAGTCAGTAAGCCCAGACCTCTAAGTGGCAAACTACATCACCCTTTCTATGTGCTTGTATAGTCCACAAATCTTTTCCAACCTGTAGGAAATGCAAGATCAAATGTAGAAAAGATCAAAAATAAAATGCAATCTATGTCACAGAGAGCAGGAGGGATTCAGAAAATTGCTGGAGTCTGAAGATTCTGCAATGGTTAAAAAATCTGTGAAATAAAAATCCTAGGTCACTCTAGGGAATGTTGTGTACTGTGCATTTCAGAAAAGAGAAGGCCTTTCAAACAAAGGTTCTTGAAAATAAAATTAAAAAATCTTAAAAGTCAAATACAATAACTGGTTTAAGCCTGAACAGATACATCAGCGAGGCACTCGTACAATTTAGGATTCAGTAGTAGCCTTCAGGAGGATAGCCTATATATATATCCACAGCTTTTTGGCTGTGGATTATTCCACTCTTCAGAGGGAAGAAACAACCCTGATTCTTTTCTCATACCAAAAACATGCACGAGAGAAAAGAATCCTCTTTGCTCATCCCATTGGAAAACAATACAAACAAGTAAAAGTGCAATCTCTTTTCATTCCCCTTTGGGTGTATCAGTACCTCAGAAATCCAAAAACTCATAGTGCAAGCATAATTTTATATCTCTGAGAATTCTCTTCTGTACTTCCATAATCCCTTCTACATGCTTATCAGACACTATCTAAAACAGTTTTGGCATCTTGCATCTACTACATTATCTGGAAGATTATGGGAACAGTAGAACTTCATTCTTCAGAACATAAGACACCTAATTCCTACTTCCTGCCAACATATGCTAATGAAGAAATATTATATTCCCCTTTCATCTTCATTTATGAGCCTATAAAAACTATTTCAAAAATATATATTCTTCTTGTCAATCTTTTCACTTTATGCTTATATGCAGGTCTCTGTGTACCTGCATATTAGAAATTAGAAACATGCAATAACAGTTCCCTATTTTGCTTAAAAATACCTTGCTAAGAGATGTCAGAATTGTTTTAGCTTTTTCACAGCTGCATCATGTTGGAATTCAGTTACCCTCTCACTGGGCAAAACAACCTAGTCTTTTTTTTTTTGTCATTCACTTACTGACCTCACTGCAGAAAATCTTTCATATGGAATGTCTACATATATACTCCCCTTCACTAGGGCACCTGTACAAGCTCAAAAGACTCCAATTTGCAATGTCTGTTTGTTGTTCCTGCATACTGTTGACTTAAGGCATTATCTCACACCAAGATGTGCTTAGGTACAGACAATCAGCCAGTTCCCAGCTTCTTGGAATCCTTACGTCCATATTAATAAAATGGACAGTGGAAGGGAGAACAGGTTACAAAGTACACACAAGAGAAGATACCCTATAAAACTGGATCATTCCCTCTTTTATTTTAATTTTCAAGCCTGCTATTTCTAGAGTGTCGCAAAGAGTTTGTCAGAAATAAATGATGCTACTGTGAGGCTAATGGGAGGCAACACACCTGTACCAAAATGGACATCTGAATTTGATGCCTTCACTAGGTAGCAGTGGCAGACAGAAGTGCTAACACATATGACAGCTTTATAGCTGTTACACAAAGGGAATTTTTTTGACAGAGGTTATGAAGTCTGAGCTCTGAATGCGGTCCAATGTTCTTAGAAAACTCCAATTAAGCTACATCATACATTAATGTGCTATAACATTATGTCCATTGTGAGATTTTATGGCTGTAACAGCAGCAGGCTTCTTTTATCAACCTGCAACGTAAAAAAATAACCTATAGAAAATCAAGCTGAGCTCATTCTTTGTAGATAGGAAGACAGAGACACATCATTTTGTCTTTTTAAGGCCTCCATAGCTCGAAATTAACACAGCTTCAGGAATAATGCTGGGACAGGTAAGCTGATTCAAGTGATAATGTAAGCCATATTTGGAAGAAACGTAGAAAGTAATTTAAATGTAATTCCATCTTTATAACGTACTCTCAACAGCGGTAAATCATAATGACAGTGTATTTCATCAGCTCTGTGTGCTGAAGCAACTGTCAGGAGAAATGTCTTAATGCAAAAATGAAAACGATACCATTGGCTCAATTGGAAATTCCTAAAACTGGTGAACATCAAACTAGAATCTCAAAAGGACAGCAGTACCCAAAAGAGGAAGTGGGAAAAAGGTGGAATCTCCATTAAGTCAGTTTGAAATTTGGAAAAATATTGGATAATGCTGAGTTTGGAAGACTAACATAAATATAAGCATAAATCCAGGCAGAACTACCCTCTGTGTACTTAGAAAGATAGAAGCATGAAATCTGAAAAAGGCCTGGGACAGGAAGGTGGAGAAAGTCTCTGGAAGACAGTTGATTAAGTTGTTTCTATTGTTTCCTCATGGCTTATGATTTGTCTACAGTGTTCCAGGCAGTCATCCAGACCTCAGCACGGTGGCTATTGCAAATGTGCCTGTACATTGTAAAGAGGTCCTTCTTTTAGGTGATCTTTTCCAGTGAGCAGCCTAAAATCAACCCTGTGGTAAGAAGAAGCCTAGCCTAGAAATAAAGGGACTTCAGTCTAGTTAAAATGATCATACTAAGAAAGAAAATTTTCATGGATGCATACATATAGCTATATATATAGATAGATAGATAGATACCTTTATCGGCACTAATAAAGTTATAAATTCCTTGATATTATATTAAAAATGACAATATAGCCTCAGGAAGGCAACAGCCAGACACCTCTAAAGCCTTGCTGGCAGCTTTTGGTGTTTGCACATGCAGCAGAAAAGGTTTGCAGTCCAGAATCCTCTCCTCAAATTAGAGGAACCACTTCCCTCGGGAACAGGACATTTATTACCTCCTTCATTTAAAATTCTCCCAGAAGAGAAGCAAATTATATTATTAATGCATTATCCTTCCCATATCTCCCCATCTAACCCAAGTGACCAACCACCAAAGTACTTACCACACTCCGATGACCCTGTATTTTAGCCTCAGCTCAGAATCATATTTCCCCCAATCATTTAGGGGTACACTTTTTCTCTGGTATTAAATTTGTTATACTGTACAGAAAAGGCAAAATTAAAAAACAAGAAGGAAGAAGAAGGGTGTAATTTTTGGAGCTTATTGATTCGGGTAATTCCCTGTTCGTTCTTCTGTCTTTTCACAGAATCACAGAATCACAGAATTGCAGGGGTTGAAAGGGACCTCAAGAGATCATCGAGTCCACCCCCCCTGCCAGAGCAGGTTCCCTACAGCAGGTTGCATAGGTAGGCGTCCAGGCGGGGCTTGAATATCTCCAGGGAAGGAGACTCCACAACCTCCCTGGGCAGCCTGTTCCAGTGCTCCGTCACCCGCACTGTGAAGAAGTTCTTCCGCATGTTGGTGCGGAACTTCCTGTGCTCCAGCTTAAGGCCATTGCCCCTTGTCCTGTCCCCACTGACCACTGAAAAGAGGTTCCCCACCTCCATTTGCCTCCCGCAACTAAGATACTTATAAACATGGATCAGGTGATTTCATTTTCAGGACATAAGTGTTGGAAACCCAAAATTCTTTCTCTTTTGTCTCCCAACTGTTGTCTTACAGAACTCCTACTTCATGCTCCCTCTCTACAATACAGCAATCACAAATTATTTTCTGTTCCATGACACAGAAGAAGAGCTTTAGCAGTGTACCTATCAGTCTGTGAGTCTAAGAACTCAGATGGTTCTCCTGTCTGAGGAAAGGACTATAATTAACTACAGACTGAAGAGGGAGAGGAAGCACCCAGGTGGCCCCTATCTCCTAGAGCCTTTTCCAGTCAGTGTGGTTGTGGCTGGTTTTGAGTCCAATCCTGTCAGCATGAGTTAGCTGCTGCAGGCCTATCAGAAATATATCATCATTTATCAAGTTGTGAAAATTCCACATTCCCTATTTCCTACTTGTCATTCCAACCTATCCTGACCTATTTGAAGCTGTGGGAGTTTAACTACTGGTCTATTGACAGAGATGGCCAGAGGAAGCTAGAGGAGAAAAGAAACACTTTGTTTGACCTGAGTCCAAAATAACTGTTGGATGCCCAGGCCATCACGCAGAGGATGCATCATACTTAAAGAAGTTTACCAAACAATAGGAAAAATAAAAGAGTAAACAAAATAAGCTTTCTGCAAAAAGATAAAATCATGTATTTACACATAAATTCTCTCACTCACAAAAGAAAAAAACAAAATAGCATCAACGTGACCTACAGCACTGGGAACAATGGAAACCTACACATAAGAAGCATTTTGCAAACACGATGGAATAACAAAAGATATTATTAGTCTAATGTAATACCTAGTTATGAACTATGCAGGAAGAACAGATTAGTCTGAAGAATAACAATATCCATACAGTGTCATTAATCCTAAAAAAATACATTAGTAATTTCCCTGCAAGCTCATAGCTCTGCTTTACAGCACAAATGAGTTTTTGTTAGCCAGCTTTACACCACTGTGTTGGTTTTGTACTGATCCCCATCGTCTCCATCTTTCCTAACAGTTTCCAATGAAGCAATACATCAAGTGTTGTGCTGAAGTCCCTACAGAACATGTCTATCACATTTGCCTTATTAAAAACCAAAACAAAACACAAAATATTTTTCTTGGAAGTAAAAAAAGAGATTATGTTGGCAAAGACTTTCTCAATTAAAGCCACACAACGTTTTATCACATTCCCAGTTTGATGCCTGTAAATGCTTGCTCCTTAAAGCTTCCCACCTTAAAGCCTTTCTCCTTTTCCTTGCCCTTCTCAAATTTAGGTGAGAACAATTCTCCTCTTACCAATTACTTTTTTTTTAATTTTTCAGACCATTCAATTTGCAGAACCAATGAGAGCTATGCAAATCTATGCAAATACAGTTGTCCTTTTTGTGCAGCTAGCTGTGGAGTAGTTAAGAGTACATGGTACTAGGCACAAACTGATGATCTGCGCTGGACTGTGCTAGCGTTCTGTAGAGTCTGTCCAGGGAAATCTGTGTTGAGTTCCCAAGACCGCTGCAAAGTGTTGCTTCGTATTTTTCCATGCTTAAGTGACTGAGAACATAAGAACACAGCTATGTTGCATTTGGTTCCATGCTACGTTTAAACTAGGAAGCGTAAAGCTGTTCCTAAAACAACACACTTTCATAAGCAGGGTGTTGGCTAGAAATATGTTGTTTTATTACCAGGGGTATGACAGCCCAACATTAATTCAGACAATAGAAGCTGACCGGAATAGTTGCTATTCCCCAAACACATTATATGGCATACATTTTAATGGATTTATTACAATTCCCTATAAATGGAGATGCTACTTCTTTCCATGTTGTTCTTGTTCTTTCAGAATTGTGCATGGGCGATTTTCTCATCTCCCCCAAACCAGCCATGTTAAACTTTTGATTACATTCACATATTGATGTCATTATTACTACCTTGACTGTCAAAAACTTGACATCATTCTTACTACCTGAAAGCATTGGCAGGGAGCTTTTTACACATTAATCATTTTTTTTTTCAATTAAAACTTTAAATTAATTTAATTAACATTTCAATACTGTTCTTTTATAGACTACCTTAAGATTGTAGGGTTTGACCTATCAGATCTTCTGTATATTTCCATAAGTCACAATAAGGCTGTATGAGAAGACCCCCCCAAATACATTAACAAATGTGAAGTATATTGAAAATAACCAGTAAGAATTGGAAAACTACTGGGTTTGTCATGCAAACAGAGTATCGCACCTTTCTCTAAGACCTCTAAATTGCTTTACAGAGAATATTGGATGACATGCAGCTCAACATGAAAATTCATTAATTCTTAATGACAAATGCATTAAAAAAGTTAGGATGATTTAAGGAATCAGTCTGTGTTCAGACCACAAAAACATATAAGTCTGAAGTCCTCTCTTGATGTGGATCAACTGTTTGCTGACTGGTTGCAACATATATTCTTCAGTCTAAACACATAGGGGAACTGTTAACATTTGCAAATGTTCTCTAACAACCAAATAGCAACCATGCTAAAAAAGCATTTTAAGAAGAAAAAAAGCTGTGTCAAGGTTGTGCAGAAAGAAAGGAATTTCTGGAGACACCAAAATTTTGTAGTAAGAGAAAATGTGATGTAAGAACTCAGATACAGTTTGTGGTAGAGGAGAGTAAGTAAAAAGTCCCATGATTTTATAAAAGACATCTTCTGTATTTGAAGGACAAATCACAGAAGCAAAAGACAAATAATGACTGAAGGTGTTTAGGAAAGAGAAAGGCTGGGGATGCTCCAGAAATTCTTGTAGGTCAACAGAAGAAATAGAGCCATGAATATTTAAATAAAATTTACATATACGTATAAAAAGATATCAGAAGAGTGAATTGTTTTCCTACATCTGTTACGTCCCCATATAAAAGAATTCTAGGTCTATTGACAGAACAAACTTGCAATATGAACGACTCAGTGGTTCCCTAACGTGCTGGCACTGGCCAGCTGAAATATCAGTCAGGGCTTCTCGACAGAGGACTATTTCGTGGGTCCCTAGATGAATTAGACCTAGATGAATACATTTATGTTTGAAAGTATTACTGTGCTAAAAAGGGATGAGTTTGTCCAAAGTTGAACTGTTCATTGCTAGTTGTACTGTCAGCTTTGTTCAGCAGGACAGATTAAGCTATTAGGTTTGCACCTTTTGAAAGTGATTGATACTTGGTGTCAGCAGTTTTCCTCACAGCAATCCCAAGCACAAGGAGCTGTGTGGTTTGAGAAGTATGGGAAGGCAAGTGCCTTTTGCATCCCACAGCCTTTCACGAGTAGACAGAGTTTATGTGAAAGTACAGCTTAGTTCCTCTTACTCTGCTGGATATATAACACATGAGTGAAGCTTCAGATGAGCAATGCCTATGGAGAAATCTAGATCCCTGGCATGTTTAGAGGGTAAAACACACGCACTGTAGATGTGATAGTTGTATTGCCACAAAATCACCCATCCTCCAGAAAAATAAAAGTATTTCACATTACAACCTTCAGCTGTAACAGCTGAGATTATTCTAAGAGTTACAAACTTTGTTATAGAGTTCACCCTGAGGATAAATAACAGCTAATGGGTAACTGCTAATAATGTCAGTGTGCCTCTTACTGACTTTTATCCTTAAAGTTTTCCATAGTATGATGGTTTTCCTTTTCATATAAGTAAAAACACAAAACACAGGATGAGGTAGTATCTTAGGTAATTTTTTTAATGTACTCAGTAAATCTTCAAATTTAAATAATATTAAACCGAGTCATACTGGAAAGACCTCAATCCACAGTTTAGATGAATTCTTTTATTATCTCAGTTTGTTCTAGCACTTCACCTACTCCATCACCTCAAAATATATGTTCATACTGTCAAAAAAAAAAAAAAGCATAAAAGAAAATAAGTCAGAATCTCTATCATATGCTTGGCCACTGTCTGAAAAAAATAAAAGGAAGTTAAGATGTTAAATGTTCTCTGATCCCCCTCACATCTTACCTAAAGGATGATTGAGATCTCTAAGCTGTTTCTAATTAGTTGTTAATGACCTGAGAGTTGTACGAGCTAGCGTCTTTTATATCTCATTTGATTTCCCCTTTGGGCTAAAACAATATCAAGAGGGCTAAAATGAAGATAAAATACACCTCAATGATCCCCGTGGTTATTGGATGAGAGACATAAATACAGGAAAGTCTAGGGGGAAAGATCATCATCATCAGTAGCTTTATAACCTGTATTAACAAAACATACAGAAGGGATTGGGCTACTAAAGAGCCTGTTCCTTTACTCTTTACAAAACTCAGTCAGGTCCAGGAATGGGAAGGATTCTGTGTTTAGTCCCTCATGCCTAGAAGGAGGTTCTTAAAACTCTTGAAAGACTGTGAAAAAGGCAGTATCTTCCCTGCAAGATTCAGTGTATATTAATCAGCTACACTATAAGAAATAAAAATATCTCAGCAACAGCCTGTCTTAGGTGTGCTAACAAATGAAGAAAATAAAAAAATTAAAAAATCTGATAGAGAACAGAATTGTAGATTTTGTTCATTAATTACTACTTGGTATCCTGAACAACTTAGCCTTTAGGAAGTGATCTGAGCATATAGGAAATTGACACTGACTTCAGAGAATGCATAAAACCCTCCAAGGTTTCAGAGTTAATTAGCTAAGGTATTAAAGTAATCAAATTGCCGAATTTTTTAACTTAATGACAGTAATATTTGTGCATACTACTGTTACATACCTGGTTCTTATTTGCAAATAAGTGAAGAGAGGGTAATGCTCGTCTTTAACAATCCTTAGAGCAACATTTTTTATTTGGTTTCTAAAATTTGGACTCATTATAGCTATATAATTGGTTATATATCATACTAAGAATTCATTCAGCTGTAAAACATCTCCACATATTTTAACTAAGAGCAGCCTCCAGGTGATGAAATAGCAGCAACACAAAATTTCAGGGCTGTAAAGCAAGACAAAAAGTCTCTTTGAAGAGCTGTTGAATCTATAAGTCTCACAAACACTCTAAGATATGCCTTAAAATAAAGTGACCAAACCTGTCATTTAAAAATAACAAAATACTGACAGTATGCCATTATAGCACATTGATTGAGAGGCTAAAGTCAACATGATTAAAACAGAGCAACTCACTTCGAACTAACTCTAGTTGACTCCTCTAATGTGCCTGAGGATTGTCTATGGCAAGCCCAGAGGAAATCTGCGCTTCAGTTAGCAACAACGCTTGCAAATCATTATTCTTCGAAAGACTAACGGACAACCGAGGACATAGTAATATTTGGGCTTTTGCTTGTACTCGAGCCCCCAGGAGTCTGATATGCTAGTTAAACATACAAACGTTTACACTTAGATTTCTACTAAATGAATTTACACTACTTGCCCTTCTCACAACACCACTAGGAGTGTCTCAGCTGAAAAGCAGAAGAAACATTATTGTTCAATAACCCCAAAACACTCCCATTCACACAGCCTGCAATCCAATAAAAACAGACTTATCAGTGAAATCTCCACCTAAAGTGTTCTTTCTGTTGTTTCAAAGGGATTGGACACACATTATTACATACTTTGTTTTGTTTTGTTTTCTGGAAATACCAAGCAATCTGTTGCAACCAGCTGTTTTGTAATCCTTCAGTGGCAGAACAGTGGTGGGATTAAGAAGCCCTTGTGATTCTTGTACTTCTTGCTCTGCCCTGATAAACATGTAACTTCCATCATAAGCATACAGATTGATGCCTGAGTATCTGGCTACGCATGCTGTAAAAAGCAACAGGATAGTCTATTGCTCCTTCTAGGGAAACAAGTGCTTATGAAATAATCTTACATCATATTTTTACAGGTTAGTTACTTTCTCATCTTTCATTTCTATGCTTTTAAAATGAATAACTGTATTTTTACCATTTCCTTTGTGGGATGAATTCCCAATATTTGAGTTAAAAACATTAACATAGGCAAAAGTTACTTCAAAAACTTAGCATAGTTTGGAATTTGACTGTACCAGATTGTCAAAGCTCAGAATTAAATTTAGTCATATTGTAGAACTGTGATAAATGAATGAAAAGTCACATTATGGGTCAATACCGCTGCAATGGTACCTTTGTTCTGTGTAATCCAAATAGCAATAGCAACTTATATACACATCATGGATGAAATAACATGAGATTTCCAGGAGCTTATCGACATGCAACAAGCACCAAATGAGCCCTATACTTATAGATTTATCTTGTTCAAACTAGGTTTGTAGAGACAACTTAGCAGTCAAAGACAGTACTCTATTTAAAGCTGCTGCAACATTAACATTCCATAATGTCTCCATTTTTCAGCTAAACAGAAGTTTTCTTTTTCACATTACATAAAGTCTTCAACCAGCCCAAGCCTTCTTATAAATTGCAAACTCTCTTACAGTATATCTTCTATTATTCTGCTTGTTACTTTAGTAAGACAGGAAATTAAAGCAATAAAACACTTTCAAAATGATAGGGCACACTCAGGCAGTCATTTTTCTTATGTTCCAGTATTATTCTTCAAAAGACCTTTTATGATACTAATATTAAATTCTTTGAAGTCTGAAGAATCTGTTGAAAGTGTTGAATTTCTAAGATATAAAGCTCAAATATTGCATCTACTCATGCATTTATTAAAACTGAGTATGTGGAATGGAATTAAAAAAAGCACAGAATGCAATGCAGCTAAATAATATATGACCTGATACATTTGAGATCCACATTAGAGAGTACATTGTGTGGAAATTTGATTTAATGCTAAAGAAAATCTATTTTGCTTTTGTCTCACCTTACGTGGCCAAATGCACACCAGATGTGGTCATTCATATAAAAGGTTGGTAACTGCACACTGAAGCACGGAAAACCAGACAAATACTATAATGGTCACTTATTCGGCATGCTCACATAAAGGAAATTGAATCAAGCTTATGAAACTGCATTCTTTATTAACCCCAAAGAAAAAGGTCACATAGATGGCTCTTTTAATGGTATGTACAGTAAAAAGATTGAAAGAGATCATGTGAAATAAAAGCATGAAAAATGCTAAGTCTGCTAGCTGAAACAGTTCCAAAACAAAATTAATAAAATTTTTGAAGGATTCACCTAATTGTTAAGAACTAGATAAATATAAGTAACAACATTTGGAGAAGAAAAAACAAACAAACAAAAAGTACATATAAAAATGAAAGAAGAAAAAGAGAAAAGAAAATGAAAAAGATTAACAAAAATGAGTGAGAAAAAGAGAGAAACAGAGGAAGAGGAACAGGAAGAAGCCCAAGAAGAGAGAGGAAGAGGAGAGAAAGAGGATGGAGGAAGAAAGAAAAAAGAATAAGAGGAGAGAGGGAAGGAGAAAGCAAAAGGAAAGAAGAGAAAAAACAAGAAAAGGTGAGGGAAAGGGAAAGAAAATGAAAGACATGGAAAAGAGAACGAAAAAGGGAAAAGAAATAGGAAAAAAGTAAAAAGAAAACTAAGCTAAGCTACCAAAGATTAGGGTCTATGTCTGTTCAGGATTCATCATGATGTCAGACACATGGCCGAAGTGGATTCCTTGCTCATCAAGTGTGCTGACTGAAGGCAATCAATTAGAAGGCCTCAGAGAGGAGTGAATGTTCATCATGTAAGTCCTGATTCTCTGCAATTTTAAGTTTTATATTCACTTTCAGTTTCGCTGTAGCTATCAATTACTTTTCCAGTTTCATTTGATCTATTTTATATAGATTTTAAACAACCTCCGGTGAGAGTTCCAATTTAGTACGTGGACACTTTCATTTAGCAGAATGTAACAATGTATGGTTAGCAGCTACACCATTGCCATTCTGATTAAAATTTACAGGTTCAAATTAAAAATACATATTCTCCTTCTTCTACACACTAATATACAATGAATATAAAGTGTAAATATATGAAATTCAGAAGGTAAATAAGCTCAATTCACTTCAGTTCTATAACAATCACTTGTTCCTTCTTTAGCACAATTATTCATTTCTTTCATGCATGTTTGCCTAGAAATTAACTGGGCCAAGTCTTAGATATAACCACTCCATAACTTATGTTTCCCTTCTCATTTTTGACACATTTCTTCTCTGTTGGAATTCCAAAGCAATCAACTACCTGGGGATATAGACTTCTCCAGAGACCTCCCCTCCACTATATCAATTAACTCAAAAGCAATTTTGGATACCTTCCAATGCACTACCCACCATCTGGTCTCCCTTAAGTCTCACAAGCTGGAGTAGATTTGAATTGGTCAGAATGATGCTAATTTCCTAAATTATTTACCAATTAGGCATGTTCCTACTCCGTTTCCTTTCTTCATCTAGTTAAGAAATTTCCTATTGACCTAGAAAATCAATGGCAATCTTTCTTTATATCTCAAACAAGTTCAGATACTGCATGAGGGATTACCTGACTCACTGCAGGGTGACAGCTTCTAGGGTCTATGACCCTTAAAGTTCAAATGGAAGAAGCTGTGAAAGGGCACTTCAGCTTCCACTTAGCCCATGAGCCTGGCTTTCACTTTCATGTAAAACATGCTCTCAGGGCAAAAACTTTGCCCATTGTTCTCTGATGTGGGAACAAGATATAGACAGGCAACATACCAGGCCCAAAGAGCTGGAAGGCACTTCTAGATTTAGGAATGTGGAGGCATCCAGGAGAAGACACTGTTCAGAGTTATTGACAGGTCCACTTCCAAAAACACAGATTTGTTCTCCTTTTCCTATCAAGAGAACACAGATCTCCCCCTCTGTTTAGGCTGTATAGCCTGCTTATGTCTTGATGCATAAAGAAGTGTGACTAACATACATATCTTGATGAGGTACTAAGGGACATGGTTTAGTGGTTTAATGGGTAATCTTGGTGGTAGGTGGATGGTTGGACTACATGATCTTGGAGGTCTTTTCCAACCTTGATGATTCTACGATTCTAATACTTGCTAATTCTACAATACACGTTTTTTGTCCTCTGCCCAGCAGAACAAGTCTTCTCAACACAGAAGCTCTTCTGAGCTTATGGCAAGGGAGGAAAGAAGAAAAGTAGAAAATGTCTCTTTTTATTCCATATACCACTAATATATTTTTGTTTGAGATAGCAAGAAAATTTTACACAGCACAGTGTGACCTTGTGCACTTCCCTGTTCCCCTATGACTCTAGGTTGATGTCCTTCAGCTTTTGCTCCTCATTTTCACCTCTTCCTACTGTCATGTATAATAGATTAGGAATCTCTTCATAATTACCAATCCCTCAAGGCCAGTCTGTCTTCTACCACCAGATCTGAAAACTGCACTTTAATTATGCATTCAGAATTGGAAAAACAACTGTGAGTATAACATCACCGGAAAAAATACGGACTAAAAGATCTGAGAAAAATTCTCTCTGCCACAGCTTTGGCTCTAGATTCTAATACAGCAACTACAAACCACAAAATTTTACAAGTATACTCCCAGCACTGAGGATTTTCTTGGTAAGGGGGAAGACTCTGTTGGAAACCCTGTATTTCCTTGAATCATCACTAGAAAACCTCAGACTCCTAGGTATGGTCCTGATGGCTGTAAGCCTTGTGTCTCAGTATTGGGGAAACAAGTTTTATGTTGGATTCTTTTCTCCTAAAATACGACATAATCATTGGCTAATACCTAAAACTAAGTTTCAAAAAGCAACATACTATATAAGTGCAGATGTGCAAAGGTATATGTTTATATAAATACATGCATATAAGTGTGTGCATGTGTGCATGTACATGTACATGGTCATATTTACTATAAAGTGTCATTTAAGTTATGGAAAACCACATTTCTTGGGTGTTCTCTTTTTCCAGAGATCTATTTGGCTGTTCCTTTTAAGAGCTGAGTGCTGAAGAAACCATCCATGGCTAAATACGAAGGAAAACTAAAAATGAAACTGATTGGTTAATTCATGATGTGTCACATTCATTGATAAGATAAATGATAACTGAAATAGGAACCTCAAAGGAGGATTTGTGTTCTGTGTCCAAAAAGTTATACGAGGAAAAATTATCTCAGAAAATCCAAAAGAAAAAAAAATGAATCAAAACTATTAGAAATAAGTCTAATAAACTAAATATGAGCTATGATCCTCATACCCTCAGCAAACCAGCTGAGGTAAAATGAAATGAGGCAGGTTTACTGTTCAGAGCAAACAGCTGTGGGCAAGAGGATTCTTGGTTCTAATCCCCACTGAGCCAACCTCAGGCAAGTCATTCAGCTTCCCTTTGCTTCAGTCAATCCAGCTTAAAAACGCAAAAAGCAGGACCTCAGAGAAGCCAGATGCTGCATCTATGCCAAGCTATCTCTTGGGTAAACAAACTGGGGGAAAAAGAAATGTAAGAAGTAGACCATATAAAGGAGGGGAGAAAGGATTCTTAATGGTTTGCAAGAGGTTGAACAGAGGCCAAATACACTACCATGCTGACAAGGAATATTTCCTAACATAATCTGAGACATTACACTGAAGTAGGTTCACTTATTACTGAGATTTCTCAATTTCATGGTATTTTGCCCTGCATAAAATAGTTACTATTTAAAAATAATCTGCTAATTGACAGTCAGGAATTAGGACCCTTCCAGAGTAAAAAATATTCTAAAAATATATTAGCAAACTAAGACATTCTCATGTTGAAAATACAGGGATTTCTTCTCACATAAAATGAAGTAACAACTCAGTTGTTCTGTGAATTCTCCTCTGCCTACAAATGCTTTGCTGAGAAGATGAATATAAGAATACAATTGACAGCTTTAGGGTGTGATACACAAATAAAAGATAATGAAAACTAGAATTAAATTCATGGGCTGCATTTGTTTTCTCTGCATGCTTAATAGAGTCTCCCATTGCTAAGGACTCTGTAAGTAATCATAGATTTCTTATTTAGTCTACTGGAAGAAAAAGTGAGCTGCTCTGAGGATTAAAATGCTACAAATTAAAATAGACAAAATATACATGTATGGGCTACTCAGTTGGTATTTTTTCTGCCAGCATGTAAAAAATTATAGATGCAGTAAATATTTCAGAAATCATTCTCTTTACAGCATTATGCATAGAGTTGTCAATTTTTTGCCACTGAGGTTTGTTGATTTATATCAAATACCTAATTTAAATATAAAAGGAAGGGTTACATTTATTACACACTTGAGTATTTAGGAATAACTACTGATATCGCAGAACTTCTGGTTTTTTATTCATATAAAAGTAATCCATACAAATAAATGGGAGCAGTGCTGACCAGCAAAATAAACAATGGCCATTTTTTGCTTTACACACATTTCATTATGAGTTAAAAATAAACAGTGTATTGTAGTTAGTTTACTCCACATTATTAATTCTAAACTTTCATTCTGATAGTCCTGATGAAGAAACTATTAGGTGAAACTGTTCCACAAAATGCATTAGGTCAGCAGCACATCATCATCCTGGTGTCTTTTTTTAAAATGGAGAAAGTTTCCTTATACTGAAAACGTGTGCTATGGTTTACTTAATGAACATGTATTAAAAGGTATTATTCTGCCCTATACTCTAAATAAAACTTAGCAACACTACTGCTTTGCTAGTACAGAATAACATTAAGTGACTTCATTACACTACTGATAGGAAACACTTGCAATAGCGCTCCAAGGATTCCTCATGCTTTGGATTCTTTTTCTCCTGTCTGTTGGAAGATCATGACAGTTCAGTCATGCAAACTCTTTTTTCTCCCAAGGAAGGCAGTAGCTGTGTTATGACACTGCACTGGGGACAACAGGTTTGGAAGGAAAGGATGTGAAACTGGAGCACAGACGTGAACAAATGAATTACTCTCCCACCAGCATGGTTCTATGGACACCCATTAGGTTGAGGACTCGCACAAACCGTCTCACAGACTTGAGGTAAGTGAATGAAACCTAACCAGAGAACAAGTCATCATCCAAGAGAAAAATACATACACAAAAAGGTATGCTGTTTTTTCTTTTTGTTTGCTTAGAAGTCTGTCAGATTAATTATCTCCAAATTTAGAAAAAAACCCTCTAGTTTGGACCCATTAACAGGTCCCAAACAAAATCCCTGTCTCTGGTCTTTAATCTGTGAACAAAAACAAAAGAAACTCCCTTCATTTCTTCATGTCCAGCCACAATAGGATTTTTGAATGGTAAGTAACCAAATACCCCAACGATATCCAAAGATTCCAAAGTCCAACAATCAAAGCACAGACAGGAATAGAAGACAGCTCTGCCGCTGGGAATCTGAAAATGTCATGCTTGTCAAGTATTCTTTGGGACTTCAGCAAGCCCCATATCGGAGCACCTCAAAGAAATATGAATGCTTTGCTAAAGTTTAATCCTAGTGTTTAATCTTTCACAGCAAGAAAAATTTATTCTAAAAGTTTTAAATGCTATAGGCTTAATTCATTCTGTATAAATGATTCTGTCATCTCTCTTCTAAGATTCAATGTTGGAAATAATTTCTAAAAAATTGCAGGCCTATTCTAAAGGAGAATCATATGAATCAAGAAGCACTTCTTAAGGAACTGTCCTAATAGATGTGGTTTCCAGTGGATTCACAGTTCTACTCTGGCTTCAAAGACTGCTCAGTTTTCTCATACACTCCTATGTTCAGGCAGAGTTGTGGGAGTCATACCTTAAGGTATGTTCCCAGGAGGAACAAAACAATCTTTTGATTTGGTGCAATCCTAGTTCTTCTGTGAAAATATTGCAAAAAGTACTCTGGTAAATGTATGTTATAATTAGAATATACTTTGAAAATCAAATGCTTAAAATTTGGCTAAATTATTTGGCGAGTGACACCACACAAAGGAAATACGACATTCTTTCTCTTCCCTTCTCATTTTAAACTCAGAGCAAGACAGAACAGAATCACTGGTGAAGATGAAGAAATATGCTCATTCCTGCTACAGATGCCATACACTAGCATCTGGAGCCGCTTCCAGATGGATTGCTGAAGATGAAAGGGTTAACAAATCAGGGCTGAAAGCAACTTTTCTGTTTCTGAATCAGATCTGTTCAGACATGCCACATGCACTTGTTCTCATCAAGGATTAACTGCATGGCAAGCTTGAACTTTTAACACCAAATTCTTTTTGAGTTACAGGAGAGCAAAAAAAGGTCGCAACACTTTCATAAAACTGAAACATGTAAATTTTTCATAACATCATCATTCAAAAATGACTCCCCTTATTTTCTTCGACCTTTCCAAAATAATCCACCATTGATCTAAGACTAATAATGAGAAATAACAGCTCAGCTGTGCTTTTCCTCCCCCTTGGAAGCTTAAACGGGTGAAAATGGGCCTTGTAATGCAGTAGTTCATGTTACCTTCACTTGGGAGCTGCCACCCAAACTACTGTGAAATACCATCTCATTTGACTTCAGAGGCAAAAGACGGACATTACCCAAGAAAAAAATTGTGTGATTCAGAAAAAGGGAAACATAGGCAAAAAAAGCCCTACTTTTCTAATTCCTTTCAGAAGCTGCATGCATTACTGCTTGCAGATTTTATTTTGTTTTGTCAAACAAATGACAGTGATGAGCAAGATCTAAGAGGTAAGAAAAAGGGAAAGTTCTTTGCTACATCACTGTTCTTCTGAACCACAAATAGGGGATTGGTGGAAAAAGACATATCAACTACAAATTAATATTTTGCCTTTTGTTCAATTCCCTTTGATGTTTTTCTTCAGGTAAGATACTAATTGTTAAACAGTAAATATGCAAACTACTGGATAAACATTTGAAAAAAAATAGCCTTTGTGAAATGCAACAAAAATACGCGTCTCAAAAACATCAGTGTTTAGAGATTTTTGGCATGAACCACAGCAATGCACTTTTCCACCCTGTACCTAGCCCATCATTACAGGCTCATCATTAGAATTTTTACACTAACTTTCAGATCAACTTTTGGCTCACTTCCTTTTTGTAAATTTTCCTTGCTTAGGGAAAAAAAGAAGGGGGAACATGGGCGCAAGCATTTAATTTGCTTGTAGTTTCCTGTTGAATAATATGACAGCTGACTTTTGGATTGTGCTCATAAATGAGAAAATAGTAACCCAAAGACAAGCTAGATGTAATGTCAGACTTGGAATTTTTCTGAAGAGCTCTAATGTAAGAGCTCTACTAAAATAAGCTTTAGCTAGCTGCATGAAAAACCCTGTGATCTTTCAGTGCTTTCAGTACTAATATAAAAGGGTGATTAATGCATTTTCTGCATTTGAACAGAACGAAATGCAAAAGTAACTGGAAGATCACAAAGGACCACCAATTTACAAGAATACAGAATTGAATTTGTGAATTAAGTTTGGAGGTGTCAGAGATATAAAGCTGATCAGAAGCTGGACTGAAACACAACATGATTTTAGATATTTGGATATAATCTATGATTTGGGGATACTGTAAAATTTTGACAGTATGCATGCAACTAAAGCCATGAAACTTTCTATCAGAAATCAGCTAGCAGTGATGTAATGACTGTCCGTCGTGTGACATGTGACCAGCCCTCTACTTCTTCCATGGAGGAAATAAACTATTTTCCAAACTCACAGTACTCTAATGTGAGTCTCCCCAAGCATGCACTGATAGTAAACTTCTACCTTTCTCTCTTCAACACTACAAATGCTTGTTGTACTCTATTTCTGCATGCTAGTTCTTCATGCCATAAGATTTTCCATGACCAGTGTAGCTGGAGTAGCTGCCTGCTCCTCCAGAGCTGCCCTGTGGCCCTTGCTGCCAGGCCTGGGAGAGCAAGGCAATGGCTGTGCTGCTGGGCTGCACAGCTGCTGCTGACAGAAAATATTTTTGTCTGTATTTTGCTGTATAAATATCAGCCCCTGGGGGTTCTGCCAGAGGTGCAGCCCGGAAGTAGGAAGGGAAAAGCAGCTCCCTACCTTCTGGTGGCTTCATGGCGGCTTTCCCTGAGGCAAGCTGCTGAGCTGGGGTGGGAGGCAGCACTGACTGGGCCGGGGCCTTACTGCTGCTCTGTGTTTAGTATCAAGTAGAGCATGGCTTACAAATTTGTATCAGGAATGACAGGTGAAAATCAACAGCCTCCTTCCTGAGTTTTTTATCTTCATGTTGCTATATCAAGCATGTGATAGGAAACTAAGTATGAGCTTAACAACAAGAAAATATTATAGCACCAAGTCATTGAAGTACAAAACTAACACGTAGCCAAACTTCCTGCAGTCTTACATGGCTAGAGTGACTTCAAGAAAATGTTTCCCAGAAAGCTTTGCTTAAAGCAAATCTTCAGCTGATTTTTCTACTTGGCATGCTTCCTATACAGAACTAGATACCTGGCTTTCTCAGGTCTGGATCTATTTTATAGTTTATATGAAAGGCTGGGTTAGTTCTTATAAAAGGGACAGTTTAGTCAATTAACCTTTTTCAAAAAATGTAGTGACAATTCAAATTTGAAGGACAGCCCACTTGGCAACATCACCTAATCTGACTATTAAAACAATAAGGAAATGTCGAGAAAAACATTCTTTTAAAGTTTATTCATAAGATCAGTGCACAGAAATAAGTTTTCCTTTGTACTCCCTTTCCATTTCCAGTATCCCTTACTTTCAGCACAAAAGTACAGCAAACAGTTCTGGCAGAGCTCCATCTTTTATGAACTCTCTGCTGAACTGGGAGTTTTCTATAAAAGCCTGGATCTCTGACTGTTTCAAAGGAAATATCTTCTACAAGGCTTTTGGTTTTGTACTGTAATGATGTTCATTTTGATAAACATTTATGGCTGTCAACATACTGATTGTTCATGCTGTTCACACAAGGATTCTATAAAGAGCAAATAAGAACAACCAGAATACAAAGAAAACGATATAAATACAGAAGTTATACTGTAGTCAAATTATTATGAAGCTACTCATTCTTTGTTTAAGTACTATAATAAATTCTGACCACCCCAATTTCTAGAGAAAGAGTTCTAAAAATATCACTACCTAGAAGTTAAAAAAGATCCTGTTAAAGATACAAAACTGCAGAATGTACTTCAACAGTGAAGTGCATCATTTTCTGTAAATAAGTAGTATATATACTCCTATATATATATAGATGATAGTTTTTAAAAATAAATTAAAGGCATATATCTTTAAAACTATTGATTAAACGTGACCATGAGATCTCTGAAGATCTGCATAGTAATGAACCCCTTGCTTACTGTAACTATGAAGTATTACTGTCTACCATCAAAAAGTTAACATTTACAGAATGCTTATAGATATTCATTTTATATTATTTTGAATTCAAAAATAATGGAGTACATTCCAGTGAAAAACATGTTAAGCTTATTTTTAATGTCCACCATTGTAAAGATGTAAAAATCTTACAAGATTTACACCTATTCTGAATAAGGTTGGCATCTTTACTGGTGTACACACCTTCTCCTTTCAATAAATAGCTCTAGAGTCTTTCATCAATATAAGTTTAGAACTTTATCCCACTCCTACCTGAATGGGTTCCTTCACACATGATAAAGTAATCCTAAAACTTTTAAATTTTTGGCTAAAGAGGCAAGAAGCTTCAAGAAGGTGTGAAATTTCTCAAAGAATATAGGCTAAGAAGATCATAGATGCCCTGTTGTATTTTCCATCTGATAACTCTATGTATACTCCTCAGCATATAGGCTGTTATGCACCAGAAGAGTCTACTATTTTCCATTCACTGTGTGGGTTCCTGAGACACCTAATTTAGTTGGTGACAAGATTAACTGTTGCCCTGTCTTAATTAGGCATCTAAAGTGATTGGTCTGGATCTTGGTCAAAACCTTCGGCTAATTCTCATTTTGGAGACAGTCCGGGTGATCCACCTGTCTGCTGTGTCTATCCATGAAGAAGACTGGCAAACAGTACGCAAGGGAGAGTCTACTTTGGACTTCAAAGATAGTAACTAGAAGAAAAGATTCTCATGATTTAAAATGATCAAAAATGTCAAGACGGGTTAAATCACGTGTTTAATCACATGTGGGTCGTGCCAAGTGAATCTTCTGTGTGGAGGGGTTATCTATGAGAATCTAAAGAGCTTAAAAGAAAAAAAAAGCCAACAGTGTTAAAAAGCCATGTGGAATCATGTTGATCCTCCTTAAGATTCTTCAACTAGCCTTCTGCATATTCATATTGATAACCCAAGGTAGCAGATACAGAATTTAGGGGGAGATTGAAATGAGTCCTTCCAAGCTGCAGAGTGTTGTGGCAGACTTACTATAGGATGACAGAACTAACATTTTCAAAAATCTGTAGAAAGGGATGAAACTACACCTCTCAGTCTGCACACTCCCCTAACTCAACTCCTGTAGACTTTGGAGAAATTTGGATCACAACGTTGTTTGATAATAGCATATCCACTAAGTATTAAAAAAACTAGTTAACGTAGAAAGTAATAGAAGGCAATACAGACTGCAAAAGAGAGCCTCACTACTTCCAAATAAAACTTAAAGTTTAGTATTAGACCCAAATTGTTTTTTTTAATGAAATTATTTTTTTTAAATGCTGTGCTTAACAAAATGACACTCAGAGGAACAGTCTCTAGCTATAGCTTGAAGGAAAACTTGTGTAAAAATGTCATAAATGTCTTGGTTTCATTTGTTTTATATTTTGTTGTACAGTGATCAGTTTGTTGACAGAACATCTGCTCATTTCATCCTTTACAAGTTCAAATCCATATTCTACTGCTGCTCTGTTTTCAAGATAGAGTATCTTGACATATTTTTGGCTCTACAGTCATAATCAGTGCTAAGAGATAGATTTTCATATTTGTCTGTTGCTTCTAAGAAGCACTTATGGAATTCATCTTTCATACACATTTTTCCCAGATGTTAATTCAAACACTGAACCATCTCAGATGTGTGCAGAACACCCAATTTAACTTCAAGAAGTCACTGAAGAGTTATGCATATCAACAGCAGGACATCTTTGGAAATCAATGCCACTTCAGAATAAGTTCTAAGGCTGTATCTAACCAAGTCTTTGCAATATCAGAGACCATCTTACACTGATAAATAAAGCAGGGCCAGAGTGCTCTTAGGCTCATTAACATTGCCCACCTGAATCTAAAGTGCCTATGCTACTGGATCACTTTGGGGTCCCACATCATGTTCATGTGGGCCTACAACACAACTATTACAGTGCTTAGTTTCACTGCTCAGAGGATGTCTGAAGGCTGTATTGCCACTCTGCCGTTGTGAAACTGAGGGCATGTGTTGGTATGCAGGAGTGGTGCAGTTTGTCACTGTTGCTCACTAGGCCTGATCCCTTCCTTCTGCGGGACTGTGCACAGGCTCTGTCCCAGACGGTGCTAGTTGGTTGAGATCTCAGATGTGACAATAAAGACACTAAAAATAAAACTGTATGAAGGATGAGAAGCGCAATGTTTGAGGTTGCTCTCTTGTTTAATTTACCAAAAAAGTCCATTTTATTGATACGTTAACCTCTGTGGGACTAATTAAAAGCAAGTAACAGTTTTTATAACTGCTCCCCTATTCCAGAAGATTTTTTTTTTTTTAGATTTCTGAATAATTCAGCTAATTTTATATTTAAGTAAAATGAGAAAATGAAATCTGATTTTTCAGCATCAGTAGGAATCTTCTAAATATAAATATATTCCTAATGATGAAAAATATTCAAAAAAATTAATTTTATAGATATAAATTAGAATTTAAAAACCAACAACAATTTCAATTTGTAAATTAACCAAAAAAAAGGGGAAAATCAGTAATTTCACAGTTCTATTTTGTGAAGTGTTCAGAGCTGGAAATGCCAGAAAACAGACCTTTTCTCATTAACTAGTTTGTGTTTGACAAATTGGCATTTTCTGTTTCTACTAATCTGTTAGAATTATACCATCAGTGTCATTCTCAGTACTGTATTTTTCTTCTCATAATAATTCCCTATACTTCTCTTTTTCTCTTCATTCTGATTATCACTTCTCTTTCCACTCATCTAAATCATTGCTCTTAAAGTGATCTTAATCCTGTCTGTCACTCATGGTTTTACTTTATTTGTTGTGTTTTACAAAAAGAAAAAAAAAGTCTCATTTCCAGGTTATTAACAAAATTATATTTCTGTCCTCATTTCTTTTCAGTTCCCATTTTGCTTATGTTCCTCTCAGTCATCTCAGCTTTTGACTTGCAGTACTTTTTCAAGCCATCTCCAAATTCTTTTCTGCCATATTCTCTGTACACATCCTTTATTAGAACACACTTCTTTGTATATTTACTCGTTACTAGTCATATATAAACTGAGTAAAAAGATCACGCTAAAGAAATACCAGTTTATACATTGTTCTCTCTCTCTCTCTCTCTCTCTTTTTTTTTTTTAACACTAGTAAGGAGATTCAATATTTTGAGAGTGCTAGCTTTTTGTGATAAATCCTAGGGGGAAAAAAAATAACAGGGAGGAAGAGAGATCTCCATATAAATCTTAAAAACAATAATTTATGGAAGTCTAGCAGTGTAAATTCTTATTTGGTCTTCTCAAAACAATGTGCAAAAACTTAGGAATCATATTCAGATTAGAAGTCATTTATGTTCAAAAATTGCATTAGCTAGTATAGTTTCATTAGCATATTAAAAAAATGCAGAAAGTAATATTGCAGTTAACATAATTCAAAATGTATAATCAGGTTTTAGCCCTGCTCTTGGTGCTGGTTAAGAGTCACTGACACCTGATTTTCATTCAGATGTGGATATGATAAGTCATCTGAGCCTAAAATCACAAGTTTAAAACCTCTACTACCAAAACATACAACCTCGGGATCTCACTTTTCAATATTAAAGGTTTTCCTTGGTGCCCCAATGTATTTTTTCTGTTCATCAAAACACCTAGTTTTGAAGTGACATCAGTCTCAGACAGCAAGCACTCAAATAATCAGTATCCTTAAGGAAAAAAAAATGTGCTAACCATGCATCCTGAATATATCTGCAGGATCAAGTTCTTGATCAATATATTGAGTATATATTGAGTTTACTTCTAAATGTAAATGGATGATCTCCTCACATTGTTTTTTATTTAATAGCTCACATTGTAAGAGGATACAGGATATTCTGTCTTTCGCTGAAGAGACGTAAACCTACATCACGTAAGCTGAGATCATCATCAATCTAATTCTATACAAGCACTCTTCATCCTTCCTGTTATAGCAATTTGAGTGTATTCTGGAAAATCAAAAAACTGTAGTGACAGAGAGAATTTAAAATGAGAATATATTTTTAGCTTATTGGCTCAGCTACTCAAGTCCTTTTCACTAGAATGACTGGTTAAGAAAGTCTCATTAAACAATTATTAATCAGTTGATAAAGCGCATAAACAATTTTTGTAGCAAAATTTGCAAATTAGCAACTTCTGTCACTCTACAGAAAGTTTAGCCACTAGGACAGACTTGTATACCTCACAGTTTCACATTCACTCTAAGCTAATCAATATTGATTCATGCAAAGTAGAATATCTTAGGCAAGACAACAGTAGCATTGTTCAGAGACTGGAAAACTCATACCTATGTCTGTCATCTCCTCAGGAAGCTTTCTAATCATTGAGCTTGCATACAGAGGGTTAGCCTATACTTTAGCAGAAACTTGGAGTAATTTTGAAATTCCTGCTCTTCCTCTGATTTTCTGGGAGTTCAGAATGCTATTCAGAAAATTAATTCTAAAACATTTGACCATTTTTATCTTCCAACTATGACTAGGCTCTCACACTGGAAATTTGCCAGTTGACCTATAAATGGTGATTCAGAAGAATGGAGTGTCTAGAATGAACTTGAACTGAAATACTCAGATTCAGTTTTACCACTGTAAAAGATTTAAGGATATGTTTAGCTGAAAATAACAGGAGGAAAGCTATTGACTTATAAGAACAACACACATTTTAAATATTAACATCAGGTATAAGGATAGAATCTGGCTGTTCCAGCACCTCCGCTGGATGTTACATCTCATGACCATACCATAGAATCACAGAATCATTAAAATACCTCCAAGACCTTGTCAATTTATCACCAATATGCCCACTAAGCCATGTCCCTAACTGCCACATTGTTATAGTTTCTAAACAAAACTTTCTCTCTTAGTGTCTGGTACAAAGCTGTGTTTTGGTTCTAGAAGAAAAACAAGGCTGATAACACCCGGCAGCATTGAACAGAGCCAAGGACATTTTCACTCTCAGCTCCTTGTGTCTCTGCCAGTGAAGGGGCTTGGGGNGGATGGTGACTCCACCACTAATATAAGTTTCTGAAAATTACTCCAAAGCTATAAATCTTGAAGTGTTCCTACAGCAATGTTTTTGTGCTTTTGTTAAAGATGATGATGAGAGCCACTAAAATTGCCACTCTGACCCACCACCACTTTCTTCTAGCCAGTGCATGTTTACTTGCTTTTCTACAAAACTTTGCTTCTGTGTTCACTGCTTGTAATAGAGCAATGAAATATCACAGGTGACTGTGGAGGATTAAGAAGTAATTCTTCTCTTCTTCCTTGAAGCTGCTTAATTAACATTTCTACCGAACTGTTTAATTTATCCTACCTTAGGCTGTCTTCCCCTACTACAGCCTTCTAAAGCTGATGATAAAACTTCACACATCATTTAATAAGAAATACTGCATTCACAGTCTCTTAACTGATTTAAAACTATCCTCTGCCTAACAGCAATTTTTAAAATAAGTTAGGGTTGCTTTATTTTTTGGAAGAATGGTCACAGGTGCTAAGTTTCAAAGACAAACTTGAGGGCTGTGAATTCTGAGCAGTTTCCTGTCTCCAAACAGAATGTCTAGAGCTCTGTACAATGTCACATTTAGCAGAATTATACCACATGATTTTAAATGAGATGCACAAACGTTAGTAGTTGTCACTTTGTTTCCAAAGAGATCACCATTTTGCATGACTTCTGTTGGCTCTCCATTCAGTACTTCTGAAACTTGTTTGAGGATACTTAACACTCTTTATGGACCTGCTCTGGGAATATACAATCTATTCAAATGGAACAGAGGGGAAACCAACCTTTAACAGGTGCTGATAAAATGTTAAGTGTACTAGAGTGCATTTGATATGAAATAAGATACAAAGTGCTCATCCTCTTTAAGTTAGCAAAATAATGGTCAAGAAAACAAACAATCACTTTCTAAAAATAATGATGTTTGGAAGTAATTGTATGTCATGAAAGGAGAAGGACAATTTAAACTAAAGGGTATTGTTAGAAGAAGTGTTATAAATTGACCATGAATAAAATATGGCTGGAATTAAAAAGTATAGCAGTGAAGACCTGGAATAGTTTCCAAACAGTAATAGTAGGGTGAAGAAAAATAGAAACCAGTGTTCATTAAGATCATAGCTGATCTGGTTTTGAAAGCTACACAATTGTATTGCGCAGCAGAAATGGGCTCCAGTGAACAAAGAGATATGAGGGATGCTCCGAAAGTAATCACTCCTATTTTTATTATGTTGGTCCATGATGTCAGAGGCAGATGTTGGAGGAATGGCAGTAGAGGTTGAACTTTCCTGCCAATATTCCAATACATTTTGTTGCTATGTGACAGATGGCAGCAGAGGGGCACTTTGACACAATGGTATCTGGAATGGAAGCCCATATGAAGCAAAAGTGTGGAATTGAATTCCTCCATGCAGAAAAAATGGCACCCATTGCCATTCATCAATGCTTGCTGAACATTTCAAGAGAACAAATAGTGGATGTGAGCACAGTGAGGGGTGGGTGTTGTGTTTCAGCAGTGGGGACAGTGACAGTGGGGCACCTCCATTGGTGCAATTTTTACAAGCGCAGCATGCAGGCTTTTGTTCATCACTGGTGAAAATGCAGAGTTCATGGTGGTGACTATTTTGAAAACCAGTGTTTTGTATCTGAGAATTTGCTCTATCTGAGAGTATTATTGTGTTATTTATATCCGTTGTTTCCACAGACAAAAGTAGGAGGCATTACTTTCAGAGCAACCTATATACATTTTTCTGTCCTGTTTTTCAGTTCCATCTCATTGCTCTGCTAAGGACTAAAAGTTAAGCATACCAAGGCTCATCATTTTAGTGCTTCAGTTCATTTATTGATTTGTCTCTTAGTTCCTAAATCAGATTCTGGCTAGCTAGCAGTATTAGATCCAGAACTTTTCTCCCTCAGAAGCAAGAATAGTGCATAAATGAAGACTTTTCAATCTGGTTTATTTATCCAGCATGGATAAATCCCACAGACTCTATGCATATTGCTTATGAATATATTTATTATCCCTGAATATGTAGGCTATTTCTATTATTGTTTCTCTTAAAAAAAAAAAAAAAAAAGGCAACAACAACAAACCCAGATAATTGTCAGACTAAGTGTCACAACTTGAAACGGTCAAAATAAAGGAAAAGAAGTCAGATGCTTTAATGGCACAAACTGCCATTAAATTAATTTTTTATGAGAACAGAAATATTGAAAAAGTGAGAACTATAAGTCGTGGCCTGTGTGGCAGAAAATTAGTTCTTGGGAGTAGGAGAAGAGAATGGGAAGGCGTGGTATAGTGGAATTTTTTATTTGTATTTTCTACAAAGATCACTGACAAGAACATCTATTAACTGCTTGATTTGCATAACTCTTCTGCAACTGAAGCTCAAGTAAGCCTTAAGCATTTAATTCTGAATCATCTTATTCAGTATTTTTCAGCAACATATTTACTCATTCATTCTCTCTCATTTTTCCAGGCATACCAGTGGCAGCAATTTCCTTGTAACAATGGCTAACCATCCTCATGAAATTTTCTGAAATGATTGAGGTAATAAAAATGTTCAGATATTTTCCCCTGGGAGAGTGTGAGTAGTTTCTTTGGCTTAAATAGGCTTTAACTGCATCCAACAGAGTGATGTTTCATAGCGTATTATTAGTGTGATCAAAAAGAATGCTACTAAGAAGAACAGGGCACTAGCCAATGTTAAGCATGGCACGTATATTTCTTATCTTTATTTTACAAATTCAGAAATTTCAGAAGTGGAATCTTTTCATGACACTTATTTTGTTCAGTATCCTTGCTTGTGTTTACTTGCTGCTGATTTCCTTTTTCAATTACACATTTTCAGTTGCAGTGTGTAAGGTCCACACATTTCACAAGGACTAACAAAACCAGCTGCATAAATTCACAGATTCTGTGGCAAAAAGGTGAGGGATCTTCTGTAACACAATCAGTGGGACAACTACTAGAGAAGGATTTTGTTGTGATTTGTAGGACTGCTAGATTTAGTGGATTCTAAAGGAATACTTCACAACTACTAGTAGAATAACTGAATGCTGTTTCTTGACAGTGAAAATAGTTTCTTGGAAATCAATATAAGGACATAAGATGCGACTTTTTTGCAATAATTTAAGTGGCAAACATAGCAAACAATTTTAGTGGGTACAGTGGCCTTTTCTTTTTTTTTCATTCCAGAGTTGTCAATTGACTTTTTTCCTGTGAATAATATATTTTTGGTAGGAGAATACCTATGTGCAAAGAATGGGCTGCCAATGGCTGTCATGATAATTGTTTGTTCTAGATATTTCAAATCCAAGTTTATTTGTGGTACTTTGTTCTAGATATTTTTCACCTTTTTCTAGACTCATCTGCTGCAGAGGCATTTGCAAGTCTAAGCATTACATACAAGCAATCTTGTTAAGGTAACACAGTCAGAGCAGACACTTCTGAGTTAAATTTTATGTATTTGTTTTCCAGCAAAATAAGATGAGATAAACAGAACATACAATGAGGAACTGAAGATTAAAAAAATAATAAATCGATCTCTCCTGAGACAAACCCAATAACTGTCTCCAAAAGCTCTCATAAATTATTAGCTTTGAAATCACTCAATATATCTGAAACATTGTACGTGTCACTGATGTACTTGAAGTTCACCTAAGAAACTGTATCATCAAAATGGGCCAACAAAAAATGCCAGCAGCTATGCCACCTTGCAATCAATCACGTATCTGCTTCAGAGTTACGAAGTGTGATAGAATGTGATTTTATCTGTTTCTGCTGCATACATTTTAATCTTCATATTCTTACTAAGGAAAGAAGACTAACAACATTTCAGTTGTTTCCCTCCATCTGAGCCTGTATTTTTTCCATAAAGCTTATGTTTTCTTGTAAGTTAATACAACATGTATAGAGATAAGTATTTCATATTTTCATTTGAATGTGAGTTGCGAGCAGTTAGTATGTTTCATGAAAGTTAGTCAAATATCTGCTCAGGAAGATTAACTTAGCTGAGTACAACAAAGACTGGAAATTTGGATTCAGTGCTGAAAATGAAGAAAGAGAATTGGCCATGTAGTGGAAATAAATATGAGTGGGTCAAGTCAAGCTGCGACTGTACTCAGAGGAAAGGTTCTGTGCTATTCTAATGAACAACTGTTTTTTCTAAATTTTACATGTGTTATCAAGTGCATATAAAGAAAAAGCTATTTTGTATTTGAAATTTGATGTTGTATTAACCATTACCATTAGTTAATGCATCCAGAACTATGCAAATAGTATTAAAAAAAGTAACCTAGTGTGAAGGAAATGGATCCACCCCATCTAATAATAAGGAAAAATGCTTTATTTCCATGCTCAGTTTAATACAGAAGAGCTAACAGCTACCTATGCATTAGATTTCTTTCTTTCTTTCTTTTTCTCCCATGGCTTTTCTCCCTCCTCCCATTTCTCCACACGAATATAGAGTACCAAAGTGCTTCCTGTGCTGAGCTACAGGACACATGCTGGGTGCAGCTCTTGAAGTTTGCTCAGCAAGAGCTGGAAGTAGGCAGCACAGTGAGTTAATGGAAGAATAATTTAAAGTGAGCTTGGGTGGTTGAAAAAAAAGACCCACACATTGTGGTAATAAGGTTTGCCTTTTTTGTTTCTGTTAGTAGCTGTTGATAATTTCAGATCTTTCCTTTCAAAATCTATTTCAGATCATGTCGGGAATAGTAAAGTATGTTTAGCTCTTATCTGCCACTTTTTGATAATTTCTATTAACCTTACTCTACATGCATTGATGATAACTACACAAAGAATAATTACGTGCAGTTAAGAACACTAATTTGGAAGACGTACATTTATTATTATAGAGATTTCCATAAATTATTTGAATTTTTCTTCTGCAGTAGAGAATACTGCATTCACAATAGTTTTTGAATAAATCCAAAGACAAATTACCTTTATTTTCTCCCTTGCTTTTGAAGAGGCTTTCATCACTACCTTTTAGTACCCCATGCAAAATTCATCCACGTGCACATATGTTCTGACACAACAGCACGTATGGCGCACTTAACATTTGTGTGGTCAAGAACTCTACATACTCTAGTGATCTAGCATATATTTTGCTGCATAGAAACATATACAAGTTTTCATTCTGGACAATTAATCTTTTCATATAGTCACAGAAGAGTACAAACAAAACCCCTTTCTTTAGCTGTTTGTCCTTCGCTGTTGCTCTACTAGACAAGTCTGCCTTTTATCCTTCCTTAAGTCTTGCTACTGAAAAATCGATGTAAATTTATAGTGCAAGTAGAATAGAACAGAAATTAACTGTTTCACATGGGGGTCGAGATATTAAGCTTACAATTTGAGAAGATGACAGTAAATACAGAGACAGGCAACAGGCCCAAAAATCACTAGATAGTACTTAACGCTCTGGATGGCCCATGTTTAAGACTGGTGACACACAGTGTACAGAAAGCTTTTTCCTTTACCACAATGAATTGGGAGAGCTCAGCAATTACCAGGAAGAAGGTGATGTTAATGGTCTCACAATTTTGCTGGTCTTGGGCAAAATAACTCAGTATAGGTTGTAAGGAAAAAAAAAAAGGAGATTTCAACCCTCCTAATAGATTCTTTAACTTGGAAAAAAATATATAAGGAAAGAACTATAAAGCAACAGTTCTGCAGAAATGTCTGAGTTGGTAAGGTCAAAGTAGCTTAAACAGGTTTTACAAAACAGGATATAAATTACCTTGTTAGCCAGAAATGGAGAAATAATCAAACTGATAACGAGCAGGTATAAGAGCAGTTGAGTCCTTTATATGCTATTGCAATAAAACATTTTATTTCTTATATGAGGGAGGAACCATGTATACGAGAAGAGAGAGGGGATACTACAATTGCTGAGTATTTGTTTCTGCACCGAACTTCCAGCAATGCTTTTAATTAGCACCAATTTTTGCAGTCCTACTGGTATGGCTGCTTCTCACAGGGAATCTTGCTTATGACTGGTTTCAATAGTAAAATTATGGGTACATTGCAGTGGACACCCTCACATGAGAAGGATCTTTGTGGCTCTCTTAAAGCAGTTCTGAGGTTCTGAAATGACAATATTAAGCCCATTTTCAAATACAGCCTAAGAGTGAGAATATAAGACTCTTTAACACTAGAAACAGAGTGGTAGAAGTGTGTGATATTCCCCAAACTTGAACATTTTGTTAGCATATGAAATTGAAGATGGTAATTTTAAAAGTTAGCCAATTTCTTACAGTGGATAGAAAAGTCTGGACAAGGCTGAACTTCTCTAAGATTTAGAGTAGAGGTGGATATTATTTTATATAGTTGGTTATCCTACCTGTAAAAATGTGAGAATCAAATAGAAACTGTTTGGAATCTCTCTAAAAATACAGACAAAAAGTCAACAACAAGCAACCAATCAACCAAAAAACTCCAGCAAACAGCTTCTTCATTTGATTGCTTCAACTCCTGGTTTTCTCAAACTAACAGCTCTACTGCGTATACCATCATCTCAGATTATGAACTAAATCTACTCCTGCTCTAATCAGCTTTTTTTTAGTTAAACATTTTACATCTTTTTACCTGAAATTTCTGATATGCAGACTAGTAGCAATTATTATTATTATTATTTTGACTTAACACTAAGTCTTTGTAAATACAATCTTTGTGTTCTAATCTCTATTACGTGAAGCATATAAGAGTTCAGCTCCAGTTTTAGAGTTTCATACTATTTAATGTGTGTATACTTGTTTCTGGTTCTGTACACAAAAAATGGAGTCTAAAACAGTGCTAAGCTTGACTAAATGTTTGAAGCTATACAAATCTACATACCTACCATGCCATACCATGGGTTTCAAAAGAGATAAGACAAATATATTGAAAGAAATAGTGATGTAGGAACATTCAAAATACTGGATCTAAATTAAAGGTCCAGGAACTTAACAGATCATGGAATAGCTTAATATTTAAGAGCAAAATATTTTCCAGTGATTTACTGACCTTTCCCTTTGCTGTTCAAGTTCTCCACAAACACCTCAAAACTGAATTATTCCAAAGAATATTAAATTTCAAGACAAACTTTTCCTGTTTGCATCAACAGACACTGAAGATCAATTTCCCTTTCATGTTGTGAAAGGCTATGCTTACGCTGAAATGCTTTCTTTTTTTCCATTAAAAGAGCATATAAAGAAGTTAAAAAGTTCAGTGCTGTCTCAAAAAGGATTAGTTGGTGTTCAAATTAGCAAACTGAAAGTTTTATAAAGGGCCTTTTAATTGCCCATAAGTATTCCTTGTTCAGTTTTGGGGTTTTGAATAGAATTGAAGAAAAATAGTCTAGAAAGATAGAAAGATAAAGCACAGCAAAGTTAGTACATCTTCAAGCAAAAGTCTAAAATCCTCTTCTTCACTGTGACAGCTTGCTGATGAGAGATTACTTCCCAAAATCATTACTGGAAATAAGTCTGCTAGTAAAAATTAATCTATTGATGCCCATATAGTATAAGGTTTCAATTATTCATCCTTCTTATTTATTACCTAATACGTGTAGGGCCACTTAGTCATCTTGCTGCCCCTCTTTAAAGAAGAATATTTCTCTGGTCACAGAGAAAGAAATAAGTTTAATACACTTGAGCTTCATACTTAGGATGCAGCAGTAAAAAATGTAATCATTTATTTCCTATCCATTGGAGCAATTAAGGAAACAACTGCAAACAATGTTGTTAGTTTTTTTAAACTTGCTGAGGTTAGTGAACTACTAGAAAGAACAATGCTTAATGTACTAGAAATGCTGTATGAGCACAGTTCTTTCAGCTACAGCACTGTAAACTCTTGAAAGTCTGCTCTTTAATCCCTTCTGGTATTTGCCAAATTTTTATAGCTGTTGGTTCTTCCACTGTGTTAGCTTACCACGAGGAAATCCTAAGATTAGGGGAGTGGAAGAAGCACACAGCCTCAGAAAATGTTTTAATTTAATAAGAAGTATAAATCCCTTCCCTTCCCATTAATGTAACGCACTGTCTCCAAAGTACTAGTTTTTCAGTGTGCTACCTGTACAGCCTTTAATGTTTGGACAGAATCAGGATTTTTGTTTGTATTAACAGTCAAAACAAATATTACATGGTCCTTATTAAGGTCAGAGTCATTTTTACGTGGCATTTAGCCATTTGCATTTCAGTAAGCAAGTATAAAAAACAAAGTGAAATGCTTCCAAATTTCTAAGTCCTTTTTTCACTTATGTAAGCATATAAAGATTTAGTACATAATATCTGATTAAATTCTACGTATAAGTGAGAAGTGCTCTCTTTAGCACGAGATTCTCCAAATTTTCCCTTTAAGTCTCCTGAAAGGTATCATAACTCTCCGACTTTCTAAATGATTTGAACTTCAGGAGTAGCAATCTGTACAGTAGCCTTTAGTCTGATCTCAATTGCAATGTTTTTACTGCTTAACTCTAATGGGTCTGATTTCCACTCTTAAAATCTCCTTATTTCACTTAGGACAAGTTAATTATATTTGTAAACAATTTAATCTCTTTACATGGAAAGAATGGTGGAGAGCTATGGTGTAAAAAAAGAATCATAGGCTTCTGTAGGGATTACTCCAAATTATGCTTATTTTATACAGATATAAAAGTAATTTCAGGCCACTACCAGCTGACTCCATATCAGACACTTCAGATCACTTCACTTTTCTTCAAAAAAACCACAAGAGTAATGGCTGAAAACAAGATACACGTTTTTTAACAAACAACCCATGAATGTTAACAGAGCAGCTGGCCTTTCTTGACATGAATGTTGGATATCCATGTTTGAGCAGTTTAAGAGGCAGCCTTGCAACTTTGATAACAATAGGGGTCTGCCAAACTGAGTCATGGCAATTATCCACACACAATCAGTTGCTTTTCAACTCCACTACAAGTCATGGGCATAAATATTTGAGCACTTTGCTTCCTGCTCTCTTCTCTCCTCTAAACTAACCTTTAATTAACAGTTCCAACCTTTTGCATTTGATGTGCTACACAGAAACAGGCTTTATAAAACATCCTGTGCTATATGATTTAGATTACAAGGACGATATAATTTTAAAAATGAAACATCTGCTTTTGGGAGTATATCTCCTAACATACAAACCAGAGCTTTCTGAGCCACTGGGAATACCCACCCCTCTGAGAGCCAAAATGAACACCAATAAACCTTCAAGGTTTGCCAGATCTGCAGGGCTCCCAATCTGAACAGATGGATTGGTTGGTACATTTTAAGATTCTTGCTTTAAAAAACAAAACAAAAACAAAACAAAACAAAACAAAAGAAAAAAACCCAGCACACCCCCTGCCTTCTAAACAAGCCTGCAAGCACAGAAAACAAAAAAAAATATATTTAATGGCCCCCTGTTCTGTTTCATTATTTATATCCCTCACATGTACTTCTCCAGCTGAGTAATACTCTTTGATGATTATATCTCCAAAGAACATTGCTGTGATCATGTAATGTGCTATGGAACCATAGATAATCAATCAAAATGAGAGAAACAGAGAAAGCCACTTCCTGACTTTTTAAAAACTGATTTAGTTCTTATGAAAAATGCCAGATTGGCAGCTCTGAGATTGAAATAATCTTTTCAAAGATGAATAGGAATACTGCAAATTATACAGTATCAAAACAATGTGTTCTACCCCTGAAGGGACCGCTTTCATAAGCTGAAGACTTCTGTCTCTGAAGTCCAGTCAGCCAAGGTCCTGATCCATTTTTTGATTTCCAGCACGGGAGCAACTATGGTAGTGGTTTTGTAGTACTGAACGACATCAGCAGACTGGCTGTTCTGGGAATACAGACATCCCCCGTTCATTTCATATACTGTAAATCAACTTCTTTGTCTCACCTTGAGTCTGGTGAGATTAAAGCTCATAGTCTACTGTCCTCAAGAGGTGAAAATATTTCTATCCTAGGTCTTAGAAATTTAGTGAGAGAACTTCTTTTTTTAAACTCTACATTGGTTGGCAAATTACTCTACAGTACAGGATTGAGTCAAAATGTATTTACATAAAGAATTTGTATTGCTACTACTAAAATTGATACAAGGCAGAGAAAATGCATATATTGTAGATTTACTGGATGAAGCATATTGTGTGAATCATAATGCTGATTCATCCTTACAACAGTTTGAGTGTGAGAAGAGAGATAAACATCAAAAGAAATTTGCAGAGATGTTTCACACTTGAATAGAGTAAGTTATTACTGTTGTAACTAGGACAACTTACTGAGTTCCTTTTAATGAGCATACTTTGGAATATTTGTACCATTGTCAATGCTCAAACTATGTTTTTCCTTTTCTTCCTTTTCTCCAATCCACCCCTTTAATCGCATTTTTGTCTTCATCTTGTCATGAAGACTTAGGGCTGAAAAGCCACAGCTGCAGCTGTACAACTTGAAATCAAAGTGGTATATTAATAAAGATGAACTTGTTCCAAAGTTTTACTTGGTTTTATTTATTTTTCCAATTATTAATGGCTGTGTTACCATAAACTGGTAGTTTGAATAAAATGTTACGCTTTAAAAGCTCTGATAATGACACAAAACACTGGGGGGAGCAGTTCAATAATTTCTTCAGCAATTAAAGAACAGAAAATTCTAAATATATTAATTGATTTCAGCCTTTTAAAATCTCATGGTCAGATGAGTTTTGCTGGTTGTCAAGTAGGCAGCACTTTGAAGTGAAAAGTCACTAAGAGCCCAGATGCACCAAGGTGAATATTAGGCGATTCATGCTCATACAGACGAACACTATGAGGAGTTTGAAATAATTTGGCATTCACAGAATCATCCCACAGGCCCCATCTGTTATAGGATGTTTAGAACTGCACAGTTGAACAGAAGAGGTTGACTGAGTATGATACCATATTTCGTTTATGTTTGCAGGGTAGAAATACGCTCATCATTATTACTGCTTTCACAGGACACATACTGATGTAAAATCACAGTCGACACTTAAGTTAAAGAGCAATCACCTTGCCTACCCTCTCCCCCCATTACTTTGGTACATTACGGAGTGAACAGTATGCTGCTGGGAAGAGAGCTGACACAGAGCTGTGCTACACAGATAATGTGAGCGATCCATTCTTACTTTTATGAAGTAATATTGGTGACTCAATTTGCCTATTTAATCTTGTATAACATGTCATCTATGGAGTTAGCTTCTTTCCCAAGAGATTTTGAAAATGGAAAGTAGTGTCTCTGGTAATCATAGCAATGTCTGGATAGAGAGCATCATGTTGTTTCAATGCTTCTGTACCAGCAACAACATGGATATCACACAGAGCATGAGCAAAGCAATTAAACTTCTTCTGTTGGGTTGACCTGTCAATGGATTTTAAATGTGTGTGGGATAAGCAAAAGCATTGATTATCTAATGAATCTGATTAGGGAATCATTAGACAAAGAAAAATGGAAATTGTAAATTTGGAAAGGGCGTATGTTCGGACATGACAAGTGGAAGAAAGGAAACATACTAAGCTCCCTAAAAGAAACAAGAAAACAAGGAAATCTGAGCAGGAAAGTATTTAGTATTAGGTGTTCATTATTTTTGTGACATGATTTTGTAGTTATGCAAAGTGAAACATTTTAGGGTAAGGTTTCTAGAATGTATCCAAAGCTCATATGTCTACCTCTTTCCGCTAACATCTCAGAAGAAGCTATAAAATCAGAGTGATCATAAAACTTGTAAGCTCTGGAAAGTCTCTACTATGTTATCAAGGAAGTGCTAGAGAAGGCTGCATTGCACCCAGATGCCAGAAAAGAGCCCACAGCTTTATACAGTCTGGTAGCTCAACAGGAAGAGTCATGAACAGAAGGGCATGGCAGTAAATGCGCAAGAGAAGCAGAAACTAAAACCTGGGGACTAGAGTTTGCACAGTTCCAGTGAACCTTCACAAACACAGGGGTGACACAACGAAATCCTAATAGAGGGCTTAGATAAATGTGCACCACATCATCGCACTTTTCTGAAGGCTATTCAGCCTGAGTGCGCATACTCAGGCAAGGGTCTTGACAAACATTTTTAAATATCAGTAGCCTATAAGAAAAAATATTATTAAGCATCAGCAGAGTAGTATGCCTACTTCAGTTTTCAAAATCTTTTTGTACAGTACACTATAGAATATCAAGAGTTCTGTATCCACTGTTTGTACCTTTTTTTTTTTTTTTTTTCCTGAAGACCATAATTCTACGCAGCCTTCACTTCATAGTATCATGGAACACCCCAAACTGGAAAGGACACACAAGGATCATTGAGTCCAACTCCTGGCTCCATACAGACAACCCCAAATCCAAACCCTTTGTCTGAGAACATTGGTCAAATGCTTCTTGAACTCTGGCAGGCTTGAGGCAGTGACCACTGCCCAGGCGAGCCTATTCCAAGCCCAATCACCCTTTGAAGAAAAACCTTTTCCTAATCCCCAGCCTGACCCTCCCCTGATGCAGTTCCATGCCGTTTGCTTGGGTCCTGTTGCTGTCACCAGAGAGCAAAGGTCAGCGCTGCCCCACCGCTCCCCTCACGAGAAAGCTGTGGGCCGACATGAGGCCTCCCCTCAGCCTCCTCTTCTTTGGGCTGAATAAACCAAGGGACCTCAGCTGCTCCTCACACATCATGCTCTCTAGACCCTTCACCATCTTTGCAGCCATCTTTTGGAGGACCTGATGCACCCCAGGCTACGGTTGGCCCTTTTGGCTGCCCAGGCACACCGCTTACTAATATTCAATTTGCCAAAAATTTCCTTTTCTTACATGTCTTGTCATACTGATTTCCTTTCTTCTGAATCAAGTATTACAAGAAAACAATTTCAAATGACTGTTACATGCAATCCTAGGTGGTTTGGATGATGTATAGTAAGTAAATACTATAACTCTTTATGATATTTATAAGATATATGGTTGCTGATAGTAGTAAGCAACATGTTGCTATGATTTCCACATGAAAGCATAAAAAAAAAAAAACCCACCTGCCATAAGAAAAGCTGTTGCATTAAGATAGGTGCACATGAACATAATGCACAGTAAGTCCTAAAGGACATAGCTTGAGTGCTGCAGAGGCACTCAAGCAGTATATCACTGGGGTCAGACTTAAACGGATGAATCTTGCTTTGGTCCATGGCTGCTCAGACTGTGTCTTTTGACTGAATCTGAAACATTCAGATAAAAGGCCTTGGTAGCATACACTTCCCATTGAAGAAGCCTCTTTTTGAGCTGTTCAGAATTCCAGAGAGACATGAGTAAAACATGACAACACATGCAGCACATCCTCTGGTATATTTGCTTTCCTACATGTTAATGAAGATTAAAGTATAAAAATGTGCAGACATCAGTTTAACAGATAATTAATGACTACTAGATGTTTTTTAAATACAAATTTATACTGTAACTTTAATTTAGGTTAAATAAAAAATGCTTGAAAACTCCCTGAGATGCCCACAGCTTTGGCGTTCAAAATGCGATGATTTAAGTTGATTTTAAATGCAACCTTTGTGTGCTCAAATTATCAACAAAACAAAACAAAGGAAAGCTATTAACATTACATCATTTTCACAACACGCATCTTTTCAGAAATAGCCCTTTATCTATGCAATATTGCTTTACTCATCTTTGCTTCTTCGCGCTAACCATTACTATCACTGTTTCAAGGGGTAAATTCCATTGTAGCTAGATTCGCATTTGCTTTTAACTCATTATGTACAAGATTTACTTGTGGCTACTCTTTTATCCATGCCTTTTCAGCTATGTGCTCCGTCATTCCACTATACATTTGATCTTCACATTTTGCCTTACTACTAGGAGCTGTAATAGAGAAGTTATGACTGCAGCTTCTTAGTGGTAGAAACATGCCAAAAACAAGGCCATAAAGCCACAGAAGGAAGTGCACAATCATTTTCTCCTTTTTGCTAACACAGCACATCAGCCTTTGTAGGTTGCTGTTATGCACATCATGCCTCAACAGAGGCATCACTAAGCAAAACATCAAATCTTGTAGTTATTTACAACTGCTAGATTCTGTAGTTTCAGTTGCTTTCCTGAATGATTTTCCCTAAGGATGTCAACTGAACCAAGTCACCAAATGATGATATCTGTAACAGTTGTGTGGGAATGCTGTTTATCTTCGAAGTGGTAGCCAATCAAAAGAACAAACATAGCAATTAGATGAACTCCTGTTCTAGGTGTGAAATTCAGGTGAATACCTGGGCTTGTGTGTCTGCTTATTTCATTTATTATTAGAATCAGTGATGCTTTATTGAAAGTCTCCACTAAGCAAGCCCTTCCTGCCCCTCAAATTCATGGTGTTAATCACAACTGTAATTTTCCTGCCTCAGTACATGTTTTTGTTGTTTCATTATCATTTTATTCTCCAAGAGTGGAAAAGGTTAATGCAAGACTACCTCTCCTAATTATGTCTGTCAGGCTACCCTACTGATGATGTGCTGAAGACATGGGACATCTCCTCTGCACACTCTGAACGGGGTTTCCAGTTTAATCTGACCCCATAGATGGGTATCCAGAAGAGGTCCCCATCAGAACAGAAACAAAAAGCCATGAAATATGAGCAGGTTAAAAATTGCTATAAAAAGTTACGTTCTTTATAACTGTTTGTCCCATGTGTGTGTGATTAAAATACTCAACTTCACTTTGTAATAAGTTGGAAAAAAAGTCCTCTTGTGTATTAAATCATAAGAGTTCTTGGATTAAATTCCACCTGATCTTAAATCTTTAGTTGCTATTTAATAGTTCAGGATTTTTCAGAAATCCTTCACCTGTGCTGGCAAAGCTCAACACCTATGAAGTAGAGAGGCTGTGACAGGTATGCCAATCCATTTAAAAGGCCTTATATTGCAAATTCTATTTTGCACTCAGTTTTGAAGAAATTAATATTTTCTTTTGCCTACATTTTTACTCCTTAAAAAATATAGTAACATATCAAAGGTCTTTAAACAAATATATTATCTAAAAATTAAGAAGAATCTTAGAAATGTATGCAGATTACACAATTTATTCTGTTTGTATTTGCTTTTACTTGAATTCTGAGAAGTAGTATTGTCGCTATGTTTGGATGAATAGCATAGTTTCAACAATTCTAACACAAGAAAAGGAAGCATTTTCTTTTGAATACTTGACAGTCCAGATGCAAATCAAAAAATAAAAATGAGTTTTGTCCTTGCTGCATTCATGGACAAAACATACTGAATCATGAAGAATCTTCAGAGAGCAGTGAAGAAGCATGTATTTCCTCTGTTGCCTAGGTTAGTATAAGGTCAGGTAATCTTGTACAAGGATTTACCTTGTCAAACTTTGTTTAAATATTGACATTTTGTGATAGGATAACTTGTCCTCAGGACAAGTCCTTGTCAGTAGGCCTTGAGGAAGAGCAGATCTTTTCTGTGGCTCAAGTTAGGTTAAACGAGTTTTACCCTTAAACACACATAGAAGGATCAGGTGTCAGGAGATGGGAGTATGTTCTCAGTTTTGTCATAGATTTATTACATGATCTTGATTTGATATTACGCTGTCTCTGAGTAAAATCAGTAAGTTAGCAAAATGGAGACAGCTATACTCATCTAATACTCTGGATTACAGTAGGAAATTGATTAACATTCTGTAAAAATAGTAACATTTTATCAGAAACACTGTAGGAGATTGAAATAAAACTAACACTTATTTGAAAATGAACACTTGTTAAGCTCTACCAGATACTCTCATGGAAGTAAATTAAAGATTCCTATTTGAAGCATACTGTTACAAACCAATAATACAAGGTAACTAGAATCACTTTGCAAAAAGCTCAGTCATAAGAACTTGACTAGTGCAAAAAGCTTTTTTTCAAAACATCACTTAAACATGATTCACATTACATAAAAAGCATGTAAGGTTTTTTTAACTTTTGTTGTTGTTGCTTAAGCAGAAAAAACTTATTGCTATTGAGCGAATGGGGGACTAGAAGATAAATTCAGTCCACTACACAAGATTATTACAACAAAATGATTTAGGATAGCCAAATGGGAAAAGAAATGTTTTTTTCTTTTTTTTTTCTTTTTTCTTTTTTTAAAAAAAAAACTTCATTATAATACATATAGTGGGGAGAGTTACTATTTTTTAAAGTCTTTGCTTCTTCAGACTAATGACTTAAGAATCCAATGCTTGTAACCACAGATACAGCTATGATCAATTATTTAAAATGCCTTTCTCTTCTCAACTACCCTCCCATTTTTGGTAGAATTCACTGTAGCTCTCACTCAGATCCTGCTGATACAAATCAGTTTTCACAGTGAGGAGGTGGTTTACCACTGGTTGTGCTTATCCATCTGCGGTTTTCCAGCCTAAATATTTTCTGCAATTCTGTTTTGGCATTTCTAGCAAATATTTTATTTCCTTCTATGTTAACTGCATTTGTGATCTTGCCAGTTAGCCTATATGCCTGTCTATATTACACAAACACACTGACCTGACATTATCACTTCTTCATGAGGAATTTTTCCTACCTGTTTAAATGAAGACATATACAGCAGCATCCAATTTTATGGATTGCTGAGTACTGAGCTTCTAGACACAGAATAAACGACATCGTTTTAAATTTCCCAAGGTTACAAAGTGAAAAAGAGGACTTGCTCTGACTACCCTCAGTTCTGGGAGCTTGCTGCTGCTGTGAAGGGTTAGCAGTAGGAATTTCAGGGAAAACAGATATGAAAGAGTGCATAGCCTGCAGGTAGAGATGTGGGAAAAGGTGTGGAAATGTGGGTGGACTAGCAACTAGAATTTGGTAGAAGACAGGGAGCACTATTTCTATTACCACATGCAAGGATAATTGAATAAAAGACTTCAGTATTGTGCAAGAAGTGAAATGAGAGGATGTAGGAATTGAATTTGCTGCATTCTCTGTTTCAAATTCAATCAGCAATTATCCCTTTATGTAGCCACAGAACCCAAAGAAAGTGGAGATGAGCAGATCATCCATCATCATCTAAATGAGGAAATGTAAGTTGTTGGGATTTTTTTTTCTTTTATACTGCTACATAGGGATCCAGAGTTTAAACAGACCTATAGCTGTTACTCTAAAGGTAACTAGTTAGCATGTTCTATATTATACAGCAGCCTTAACGTTTACAGCGTCTTATTGACTGAGCAGCATTGCCTTTTTTTTCTTTTTTTTTCCTATTCTTATTGTCCAGGAAGCCATGCACAGGATCAGAAATACAGAAGTGATTTCCTAATATTAATAAAATAATGCCTAGAGTATGGAAAATGTTGTTTGTTAATAGGATATGTAACATTTGTATTCAAATTCCATGTCTAATTATATTTTAGAAGACTTAAAAACATTGACATTTACATTCCTTAGTGAGGAATACCCAGTTTGAAATTTTACCACAAAAGCTAATGACCCTATTAACTCTAATTTGTTTACTCACCAGTCTGGAACAGTTTCTTCCACAGGTACCTCTTTGATGTTCAAAATTAAGCTTCCTAGAGGCTTGAGAAATTAAATGCTAAAGGAGGTCAATTATCCAACGGTTTCCTTAAAGATAAGGACTGCCCCTCCCACATTGTTTTAAAATGACTTTTTTTCTGATGAACACAAAAAACATGATTGCTAAACACATGTCAGGCTCTCCCACAGGTTTGCTAGAACATAATAGGCAGTTCTAAGTTTGGTTATTTCGGAGAGTGCCTAATTACATCAGGCAATACAAATACATGTGTTTTTGCTTTTCTTGTATTGTTTTGTTTTTAACTGAGATTTAATCTGCAATCAAAGTGCCAATGTAATTAATTATTACTACATAGTCTCCATTTTTGAGTTTGGAATTTGCATAATATCTCAAATATGACCTTCAGCAGCTCCTCATTAGCGCATACCACTCGTTACGGTGTGCTTATACAGAACTCACTAAGTAACAAGCTTACATTTATTCTTTGTTCAACTTAGCATTGTCCATAAATGCAAAACGTAGTTTGCCCAATTTGAAATACATAATATTCTCATTTGCAAGAAAACACAAAATCAAACAATTGCCTGTTTTCAGCTTCAGTGTGAACATAAAGCCGTGTGTCTGTGATAACTCAGCTTATTGTACACTTTAAACTCTACTTTAAATTCTGCAATTGTGCACCAAAAGAATGAGGGCACGGTTTCAAACCCTCTAGACAGCAGCGTTTTAAGGCTTCCTAAGAACAAACCACTGGCTCTGGCATTCCCTTGAACGAAGCACTGACTCCCACTGACTTCTTAACTAATAACATGAGCCCAGAGACTACCACTAGTTCTTGTTGGAATACAAGAGGTGAAAAGCTGGTGCCTCATACAAAAAGAAAACAACCATTCCCAGCACAGGGCAGATGTTGAGGGATCCCAGCATGATCCTATTCCATACATATCTCAGCTACAACTGGGAAGGCAGTAATGCGTGCAAGGAGCCCCTGCTGAATGCCTGCCTGCAGTAAGGATCAGTTTCCTCAAGAGCATCAAGTATCTTGCTAAGTAGAAACCTCCAGTAACCTTCTGCTGGCATTCAGAACGTAGTCACTCGCTCTGCATGAAATGCAGAGGCAGATTATAGGTAATTAAAACAAAGGAAACAAACAAACACCACCACCCTCCTCCCAGATTCGCAGGAGACTATCGAAGACAGCTACTTTCTCTCCAACAAAAGGTCTGTCTTTAAAGAGCCTCAAGAAGTGCCAGATGGCTAGTCCCACTTTCTGTCTTTATGAAGGAGTATCTGGAATGTTCATCCTTAATTTGTTTCAGACTTTTGTGGTGGATGGGAGGACTCAGTTCTTCCATCGTGTTTTGATGAGACGAATACTTATCACCTGACAATATCATGCGTCGGTGTGTATGGAAAATCATATCACTTTTGCTTTTCAGAAGAGCTATGAATCCAAATCCAGCTACAGCTAGTGGGTGAATGACGTCCTTTTGAAAATGTTAAGCAAATTCTGGGAAATCAGGCATGAAACTGAACTGTGGAGAAGGAAACAGAACGTTAAGGAATTCTGAGAAGCCCTTCAGCTCTCATGCAGCAGCTGGTGGTTGTGAGATAGAAAACAGTTCTCTGTAATATCACAGGGCCATGAGGAGTGACGCAGGTTCTATATGTTCTGCACTAAAGAATGCTGAAACTAGTGGAACAAAGTCGTGTTCTGTATTCCTTCCTATCAAAAAGTCGTTTGTGATAAAACAGGCAGTTGAACTAAAAAGCACTATGTAAAATATTTTAAAAAAATGGGAGATCCCAAGGCAGTTTTTTGGAGGTGAAAGGAAAATGATTGTTCCCAAGGAGATGGGAACTAGATTGGGAATTCACAGGGACAAACTTAAAAAATTGTTTTCAAATCCTATATGCATCTGAACTTCAGTGAACTTCTAAATATCAAGATTTCAAGTCCTATGAAACCTGTTAGCCTTATGCAAAGATTTTCTTTTGCTCTACGAATGGTACACAGAGGAAACTATTTTATCACTTGGTCTTCTTAATAGAGATCATAGAATCATAGAATCATAGAATGGTTCAGGTTGGTTAGAGATCATCTTGTTCCAACCCCCCTGCCATGGGCAAGGATACCTCCCTTCAGACCAGGTTGCCCAAAGCCCCATCCAGCCTGGCTTTGAATACTTCCAGGGAGGGGGCATCCACAACTTCTCTGGGCAACCTGTTCCAGTGTCTCACCACCCTCACAGTGAAGAATTTCTTCCTTATATCTAGTCTAAATCTACCCTCTTTCATAATACATTTAGCAAGAACAGAGTTTTATGGCTCTCTAGTAAAGAATTATCTCATTTCTGTTAGATTCCAAACTCACTTGAGTAATGATAGCTTTGAACAACAAAAAAGTTTGCCCAATTCCACACAAAATAAGAACATCAAGTATCTTAAAATTCTGACAATAGAACCAAAATATCACAGGGTAACGTGAGGTTAAAGTCTACAGCAGTTATTTAAAATTCAGTAAGAAGTCATTTCCATTCCAGATTGGGTACCTTCTGCTTCTTTAGAAAACCCTTAACTGTGAGTGCTTTGAAGTGTGACTATAAGAAGTAGAAAATCTCTAGAAACTTCAATATGGTGTGTTTCCTACTGCTCAGATTTAGCTTAACAACATCTTTAAATCTTGGTGGTTCTAAAGCCATATTTTTATGTGCTTACCTATGTATCAATCTGGAAGATGCCAGAGCATAAAGTGTCAGAGTATAAACTTCAAAGAAACATATACAGAAAATTTTTGTTTTTCTCTACCACTTCAACTTAATACTTCTTTTTTTTAACTATAAAAGGAACAACTTCACAGCATTCCATCTTGCACTAGAAATTTTATAAGTATGTCCTAAAATATTTATATATTAATTATACAGACTTATGAACTACAGAATAATATTGACTTGTGTGTAATACAATGTTTGGAGAATGGGTAAGTAAACCAACAATGTACTGGAGAAGGAAAGGAAAACTGCTGCAGTCTTTAGCAGATCTTTTAATTTTACAGTTATAAGACTAAGGACACTTCAAAATGACACAGTTCCTTCTTTCACAATATCCACTTGATTTCAAGGGAGTTTGGACAATCACAAACAGGTTGTTGGTAAGTCCTTCACATCTTACCCCTGCCCTTTTAAAAGCACCAACATTGTTTTCCCTATGGTAAATACAATTACTTCACATAAGTCACTTCATAAGATTTTTTAGTATATACCATCTAGGTAGTATATGGCAATTCAACTGGAATTAAATCTGGTAAGGGATGTCAAAGACAAGAAGGGCTTCTTTAAATACAACACTGACAAAATAAAGAGCAGGGAAAATGTGGGCCCTCTGCTGAAGGAGAAAGGGGACCTGCTTAGAAGGCACATGGAAAACTCCAAGATGTTGAAGCCCTTCTTTGTGTCAGTCTTTACTAGTAGGACCTCCATGAATCCAAGGCCCCAGAGACCATGGGGGAAATCTGAAACAAGGAAGACATACTCTTGCTAGAAGAGGGTCAGGTCAGGGCATACTTAAGCAAACTGGACATACATAAATCCACAGATCTTGGTAGGATGCATACATGAGAGCTGTGGGAATTGGTAGGTGTTACTACAAGGCTGCTTTTGCTAATCTTTGATCAATCATTGTGACAGGAAGAATTGCCTGAGTAATGAGTAACAAATGTTACTCCTATCTTCAAGAAGGGCAAGAAAGAGGACACAGGGAACCAAAGGCCAGCCACCCTCACCTCAGTCCCTGGGGAAGTGATGGAGCAGCTAATCCTGGAAGAAATTTCCAGGTACATGAAGGACAAGAAGGTGCTCAGTAGTAGTCAGCAGGGATTCACCAAGAGGAAGACATGCTTGACAAACTTGATAAATTTCTACAATGAAATGACTGGTCTGGTAGGTGGGAGAGCAGTTGGTATCATCTATCTAGAATTCAGAAAAGCTTTCCACACTGTCTCCTATAACATCCTCAAAAAGAAAGTGTTGATGTATAGGCTGGATGGGCAGACAGTGAGCTGGTTTAAGAACTGGCTGAACAGCCAAGCACAGAGGGTAGTGATTAGAGTCTAGTTGGAGGGTAGTAACTAGTGGTGTATCCTAGGGGTCAGTACTGGGTCCAGTCCTGTTTAATGCCTTCATTAATGATGCAGCTGATGGGGCAAAGTGTGCCCTCAGCAAATTTGCAGATGACACAAAACTTGGATGAGTGGCTGCAAGTAGGTTGAGGGAGGTGATCTTTTCCTCAGTGCTGGTGAGGCCAGACCTGGAGTAATGGGTCCAGTTCTGAGCTCCTCAGTAAAAGAGAAACATGGAAGCACTGAAGAGAGTCCAATATAAGGCCACAGAGAGAATTAAGGGCTGGAGCACCGCTCCTGTGAGGAAAAGCTGAGAGACAGGACCATTTAGCCTGGAGAAGAGGGAGAGCTCAGGAAGAGCAACTTATAGACATCAATATCAATGTCTGCAAGTACCTGAAGGAAGAGAAAGCCAGGCTATTTTCAATATTGTCTAATTTAAACAGGACAAGAGGCAATGGGCAAAAACTGAAACACAAGAGGTTCCTTCTGAGTATCAAGAAACATTCCTTTATTGTGCAGGTGACCGAGCACAGGTGGCCCAGAGAGGCTATGGAGTTTCCTCCTCAGAGATTTCTGCCTGGCCATGGGCCTGAGCAATAGTGCTCTGGGTGGCCCTGCTCTAGCAGGGGGGTTGGACCAGATGGATGCAGAGGTCCATTCCCACCTCAACCAATTCTGTTATTCTGTAAAATATAGGTGGAAAGACAAATACCTATCCAAAGACTGAAGAACTAAAAATTAGTAAGTGTTCACAGTGAAGTGAGCATGCCTGTTGTTATCTCATTGAAAATGTGAAAATCATAAATGCTGAATCATGTCCAATTGCCACGCGTACATCTTAGTGTGAACTAGTCAGTCAATAACACTCAGAAAAAAAGAACAAACCTAAGCTCATATGCTCTTTGTACCTCATCACAAAAATTTACACCTCTTCAAGCCTCTGCAAAAGATACGTAAAAGATGAACTTTATAATGTACATTTCTTTCCACAGTTCTTTTAGAGTGGGGTGACCCTCACAACAAAGACGATAGTAATGCTAATGATAAGATTGTGATAGTCTAGTTCCTCAAGTTATTTCACAAGGCTGGAGTGGCTCTTATACTGGGGAAGGACTGAGCTGCCACCTGTTCCCTTTGGGATATATGGAAGGTATACTAATATCGCTGACAAAGAACCACATAAAAGAATCCATGTGCCTGTACAATGGCCCTTCATGGGGATTTTTCTGAATATCTCCAAGCTCTCAGAGATATAGTAACATGGTAATTTGGATTTAGCATAAAAAGGTATGTAGGAGAAGGTTAAAATAATCTTTACACAGTAATGGCCAGTTTTCCTGTTTTCCAGCACATAATATCTAGATACTACCACCTGTGTTTTCGCAACATTTCTTCATAAACTCCCATTGCTCTATACATGTTTGTGCACACACTGACAGTATCTACTACAAACCGTTGAGATTCGCAGCAGCTAAAATAGAATAAAATAGCTAAAATAAAATAGAGCCATCTTTTACAAAGTGAGGAAGAACAGTAGAAAGTAGCCTTGTCTTCAATCCTCTCTTGTCTGTCTCCATGTTACAGGGACATCAGGACTGTCCTAAGTGATGCTCTTACCAGGACCTAAGAACAGAAAGGATACTGCAGTGATGACGTGATGAAGACAAAACAAAATACTTCATGTTAATTCTCTTTTTCTGTAAGCATCTATATACAGGTCCACTGGAGCAGTGGTTCCTTCTTCCAGAATGCTGAATGAACTGAATGAACAGGTTAAGTGCATTAATCTTTTTTTTTTTTTTTTTTTAAATGTAGTAAACATATTTTGTGGGGATGGGACAAACCTGTTGTTCCCATAATTGATCCCTCACCAGAAAAGCTTTAGTAAAGGTTAACCATCATTTCAGAAACAGCTTTTTAAAAATGGCATAATATGAATTAAGAAATGCAGCATTTGGTTTCGTCTTTGAAAGACCTTGTGGGATTTGTTTTCTGTCTCTAAAGCACTTTCACCTCCCTCAAGGGAGTGGTAGGTAGAGATAAACAATTGGCACAGACATGGCTTGGACACATTGTCCCAGATCTTAAATTTTGGTCAGACTTGTATATAAGTGATGCCATACATGAATATTTTCAGTTTTTGTTCATCACTTGTTATGTTTGGAAACAGGGGCTGACAATGAAAGCACCTCCTCAACAAAAATTATTGCACCCACTGCTCTTCATTTGAACAAGAAGAAAAAGATGCTGAGATCAAAAGAATAAAATAAAAGGTTAAAACGAAATCAAACTTGAAAGAAGGAAAAAGAACAGTTAATTGGAGGGTCTGATTCAAATGTGTTCTTGCAGTGCTCGTTCCTAATTTACTATCTGCTCCTCATCTCTGCACAGCAGTGTAACAAGAATTCCACTGCCTCCTCATTTCCCCCCTGGCTGTGCCCCCTAGCTCAGACCTGTGCTCCAGTGTTACAGCATTTCCCCCGGCTTTTTTCTCCTATATTGTGCTCTGGGACCTTTATACATTCACCATCATCCCTGTAATTCTAGGGCACCAGACTTGAATGTCAGTACTGATGGCCTAAGGATTGGAATATTGTATAAGGCAGGTTTTTGACTTCAGCTCTGTGAACTCAGTACTAACACTAGGGAGATACTTACAAAGGCATAAACAAAGGAGACAAATCTACACAAAGAAACTGTGAAATGGAGCAGGGCAGGAGGGGAACAGAAAGAACAAATCTAGATATTTTAGACTAAGAAAGTGCCAGCGACTCTTAAAAGTCTGTAAACAAATGACAAAATATATGTAGTAAGAGTCCAACTTGCAAGTAACTTGTTAATGTATGAAATTTTTGTAATAGCAGGAGATAAAGCTTAGATTATAAGGAGAACTCTAATGCAGAGATTTGTTTCACACAGACTGAATTAAAATCCTTATTACCACTTTGCTGAATTACTCAGAATCAATGTAATTCATTTTTACCAATTTCAAGCTTTACAGATGCTGTGTATCTACGTACAAAAAGACTTTCCAGAATGTTTGCTTTGAAAGACAGCATTACTGTTTCTTTCAGATGCCTTCTTTCCTTAAATAAACAAATCTTCAGAGGATGCATTCCTGTTTATCCCATATCCTTCTATTTCTGCATGTTTCCAGTTGACTGCTAAGCTCCTCAATTCCAGAGACTGGTATACAATTAAAGCAATACATTCTAAGCGACAAAATATACTGACAGAAAGAATAAAAGATTAGATTGCTCACGCTGATTTAACTTTGTCTTCAATTACTTCTTCCCTGTTTTTACTGCTATCGTGTCCAGAAAGGTGTGGAGGTAATCTCCTTGACTGCCCTTGATGTCAAAGGTGCTTTATGACTTACAAAGAAGAATATGCTGGCTGCAAGTGGTGTGAATAAGCAGTTGTTTGACCTTCCTGATATCAGGTGGACTACATGAAGACAGAGTAAGCTGCATGCAACATGGTAAAAATAGATTAGAAAATGTTATAAAAGCGGAGATAGAGCATTATTTGTCACAATTCAAATTTCTCCCTGGGGGCCATTAGCAGCCAAACGCTATCCTAGAATGTCACCTTTTCTAACTGTGTAGACATCACAGTGTTGCAAAGAAGTGTGTGGCAGATTAAGTGTTATGCACAAAGGTTGTTAAAAGCACAAATAATGAACTAATTACAGGGCAAAATGCATAAACACGATTTCTGATTCTTTCTCAGCCATTACCCCACAGTCAACTTTAAAATACCTTGCAAAAGGCATAATGCCCACTTTAGTCATGTCCGCTGCTGATCATTAATTGCTTCAGAAAAAGACAATATTTTATCTGTCCTCTTTGGAGTTTGAGTATGAATGGTGAAGCAAAAGAGAGTGAAACTGAGTGAAACATGAAAAGCTTGATTTGTTAGGACCCCTGCTGTCTGAAAAGAGATCAAAGCTCAGGAGGAGGCTGTAAAACAGCCGAATGCACTGCACAGAAACATGGCCTGTGGCAGCTGCTCTGGGCACGCTCTCACAACACAGGTGTACCTCCAAGTCTGCTCTGCCAGCTGAATCATGGGAGCAGGTTACCTCTTCTCCTTCTTCATTATTTCGACTGCAGTCACTGAGGAGATGTGGGCTCCATCCATCACAATGCACAAATTCACAGTGCACAGATTCAGCACAGGCCTAATTAAAGCTTTTCCTTTCATTTGTGGAGATAATTAGACTTTCATCTCACCAGGAAGCTTCAGAAAGATCTATTTCTTTCTTCAATAAAAGCTACATCAAACAAAAGCAGATTTTAATCGCCTTTTCTTTGGGGCATGAGTCAATAATGAAAGATGTCATGGGTAACAAAAATTGTGTGCAGGGGGAAAAAGCAGGGAAAAAAGCCCAAGCTATGTTCTTTAATTAACATCATGTTTGCAAACACCATTAATTTCTCTCATTAAAATGATTTTTATCTACAACTGATTGTTGATAAAACAATCGATTTGAACATCTCATCTGTTTCACCGCTATGCAGGAACCCATCTGCTGTGCTGTAAAGCAGGAATCATGCAGACTGTTAAGCAACATGTGAGAACAATAAAAAATGCATATGTGTGTGTCAGGGATTTGTGAGGCTCACTGCAGGGCAAGGGCCACCTTTTCTCAGAACATGTATAAAAAATGACTTGGTAGCAGGCCAAAGGACAAAATGTCAGAAAGATCAGAAGTGCATAAATAACAAATGAATTAATATGTGCAGGAAGAAAGGGTTCCATCTGTGTTGGGAAGCAGTGCTAAATAGGCTCAGAAAAATAAGGAGATTTCAGACATATTTAACACCACATCATGAGCTGCTGTGATGTAATATTAGATGACAAACATGCAGAGCTTACTGCCTTTGCCTTTTTTTATTAGTAGAAGCAGCACCAGAGCACAGGCTTCCTCTTCTATTACCTTTCTCACTGGTGCAAGGGGAGAGTATTTTTGGCTCCAGGCCCTGCACATTATTTATTTATTTAGCCATTTGACACAGTGCTTCTGTGCGGGTTGGCTGGCACGCAGGCTCACAACCAGGGCGTAGCTGATGTCTGTGGGAATTGAAGTCAGGCAGTCTAGTAGGTGAATAAAGCACTCTTCCACCCTACAGCTTAAAGCGATCCCAAAGAACCGTTAGCCTTATATCATTAGGACATTTAGTGGAGAGAGAGAGGGAGGCAGCTTGTTTAAGTAGCTTTTAATGATGATACTTGCTCTGCAGCAGGCAGGCAACTGTTTTTAATACTGGAATCAACACTGGCAGCAAGGATGTGCCGTGTCAGTGTGGAGCCCTGTGTCAGTCTGCTTAATGCCTTCCTGGACAGGGTAAAGTGCTGAGATTCATCAGAATCTGACCTGAACTTCCCCTAATGACAAAATACCATCAAACCGAAAGGCTAAAGAATTAAATTCACATTACTGAGCACTCTACTACTGTTATGACCTGCCTAGGAAACTGAGGAAATGGAAAGATTTAATGCAAAATATAAAGAAAATCCACAAACATCTTTAAATCTCACAGCATCGGGGCTTGTCTCATAGCATCTCTATTCTGTAAGTTGTGGCATATGACAACTATTTGGGAAAGCATAGTTTGAAGGAGCTTGACTGACATTTCTTCTTGTTGCGTTGAGCTAGTAAGATCCCTGGTGAGCATCCAGATTCTAACAGAGCTGCACATGCCTATTATTGTGACACTAAGAGATGGAAGTTTTTCCTGTTTGGGTTCCTCCTTCTCCAGTTCACTTGAAAATAAAACTGCAAACTTTGTACATCCTACTTTTTTAAGCAGAAGATTTTACGTTAATCAGCTCCAGCCCCCCAGTAATTGAGCATTGCTTTTATTTTAAATGAAGACAAAAATATATGCACGTTGCATTGAATTTATCCACTCTGCTAGGATCTACTAGTCTAACGTGTGGAAGAGTCTAATATAGCTCAAGCTAAAAAGTTTGACGCAGAAGTTGCCCATTTCTTGAAACTTTTAAGAAAAAAGGGGAAAAAAAGTATGAACATTGTTATGTTTCATATGATTTTAACACCACTTCATAACATCCTCAGCCAAAACTTGATTCCATTTATGTATGTTTTACTATTAATCTCAATGAAAGTTTTATCAATTCCAAAATAAGGGGCACTGAGAGGAAAACTCCAAATAGTCAACACTGATGAAGATTTTACTGGGAAAAAGGAGATGAAAAAGGTGATATGGGACAAAAGAGGAGCAAAAACTCGTGGTGTTTTAGCTGCAAGACAAGTTTCTCCCTTTTCTTTCTTTTTTTCCTTTCTCTTTTTCTTCTTTTTCCTTAATTTAATGAACATATTACAAACAGTAGGAATATTGACTCGTGGCCAGAATTCTGACTCTATAGCACTGTAGCCCTGTCTTAGTTTCTAACAGAAGTTACGCTTCTTATAGTGTCTAGTATGAAGCTATGTTGTGGCCTCAGAGGATAAACAAAAACTGATAACAGCCTGGCAGTGTTGAACAGAGCNCCTTTTTCTGCCAGAAGACGTTCACAACTAGAACTTTGCCTACAACTGAAGACTTCAGAGTGCTGTCAAGTTCCCTGATTAGGATACGTGCACACTCCTGATACAGCGGTTTTTGTTGGTGAACTCCTCCCCCATCTACCCCAGAAAACAAGAGTAAAATACTCCTAGTCTGGACAATGCGGAAACCAAGACACTAGATTGCAGTATGGGGCATCTTAGACGTAACTTATGTGATGAAACTGATAAACCGGTGTTCTCCTCCACAGAGACCTTGCAATCTATAATATAATTTCTTGATCAAATAATAGACATCAGATATGAGTCTAACTGTACAACGGCAACACATATAGCTAAAACTGGAGTAGTCCATTACCTCCATTCTTACTGCTAGCCAGCCTTTCTTTATTGCTAGGAGAGTACCTTGCATTTGCTACTGACAAAACAAGCTAACAGATGATGTCTCCTGCAGACTCCAGATTCCTGAGAGAATTCCTCTATTTCAGCAGACCCTCAGATTTACTCCTGAATGGGATCTCGGTTGGTATAAACCAACTTTTTGGAGCTATTCTATCTGGAAGAGCACAGGACTGAATTTTGTTTTTACTGTGGTTGGCAGGACTAAACACGATTGAAACTCAGTTTCTTTTCCATAAAGAAAGACTTTAAAATTCTAGACAGTAATCTTATAGCTCTGCAGAGCATTAGCTTCCCTAACAAAGCAAGCAACTGTGTCACTTAAGTGGATAAATCTGGCCCAACATTTGGACTGGATACATCTGGATACAAATATGTTATCTGAGACTGTGGTAAACAGGCTTAGTAAAGGAAACAACACAAAAGCACAACCTCAACAGTTGTAGAGATTTGTGACTGCTTGTGGTAACAGCCACAGAAGAAAACTGATGGCACAAGAGATGTATCTGGTATAAAAATGTATTTAATGACTCCTGGAAAACTTTGCAAAATTGTATTTGCATTTGTCGTGAACACAGCTGAGAGAGGACATTTCTAATACTATGTAGAATTCCTCTTTTATATATTAATCTTCATTAGGATTTTTCCAAGAAAGCTTTATATTGAGGAAAAGCCAAATAAAAATTGGAAATTACGGATTTTTGCAATGTGATGCACTTTCTTAAATTTCAGAAGAGTTTCAAATACTAAGGAAAGATAGATATTAAATACTAATATATTGCTTAAACTTAGATACAGGGGGTGCAGTTGACCTTCAAATTTGAAACAAACGAACAAAAATAATAAAAAAAAAAACATAAATAGTTGAATGCAAACTGAAGAATTGCCATTTAGCAAAGAAGAAACCCCCTAACCAGGAAGTAGGTTTACTTGTTACTTGTACATCAGATATTTCACTAGGTAGGTCCTTATTTAGTGAAAGAGGATGGAGAGCCTGAGATAGCTGAGATGCTGGAGGAGGAGGAAGACAAATAGAAAAGACTGCATTCAGGTTTAAGTGCAAAGCTGGGGATATATTTCTGCATTGCTTGCCTTAACCTTGTGGTAGGCTGAACTCCTCCACTTTCAGCTGCAGAGGAAGAGAGAGTTGCCACTGCTTCTAATATTCTCACTAAGTATAGAACAATATTTAGTTTTCAAAGAGCCTGTCACCCTGTCAGTGATGCAGGGACTGTGTGGGCACACAGCTGCTGTTAATGAACAGGGAGGCTGGAAGCGGATGGTATCCAAATGTTAAAAAGAAAGTGGCACAAAATGATAGAATCGGTGAAAAACTCATTTCCACAACCCGTTAACATCAAAACATTATCCTGCATCTCTGTGTCAAGGGTAAACCTATTTTTATTTAACGAGTACCTGACATACCATACTGAGAGCCCAAGACAGGATTTTGAGATTCTTCCACCAAGACAGAGGAGCTTTTCCAAGCAAAGTGAAATCCATCAGTCACCCACAATGGAATCAGGTTGGTGGCACTATGAATAGAGCTATAATTAATCAAAGAAACTCTTATAATAGACACTATATTTAATAATAAGATTAATAACAACTTTTACTGTATTCAGCCTACCTCTATGAAAGAACTGTTGATGCTCAACTATCTTATGAATGGATAGTTTTGGAGTAAGGTCAGAGATGTCAAAGAAGATGGGTTTTCAAAGAAATTCTACAATGATATGTCATATACACAAAAGCACCACCTGAAACTCTCAGTAACAATTTTGAATGCCTAGATTGCTTGAAATGACTTATGTCAAAACGTCAGTACATTTTGTTCAGCCCCTCCAAGACAGCATTTTTTTTCGAGGATTTTTTGACCTGTTTCATGCTTCATAGATGTTGCATTTGTAGTAAGAATGTTTTAAGTACAGTACTTTTTAATTCTCTGTGTTGACTATTTTATTACTGAGTCTAATAAAATCAGTTTACCACAGTCCAAAAATCTCGCCTGATATACTTCATTCCATCACAAGACAGTTCAAGGAATGCTGCTAAGGCAGAGAGAGGTAAGAACAAGTTCCGTGAAGCTGGGCAAGAGAAGAGGAAATATTACTTCTGGAGACAACAGTTTCTCTTCCCTTTTGCTGCACTGGGATGTGGGCAGCCCTGCTGGTGGTAGTGCTGCTTTTGAGGGGTGACATAAGCACTAGAGACAGGATTAATGCAGATGGCAAGGCTGCAATGGGTGCTGCTCCTGGCTGGCCTGGGACCACGCAGCTCATTCCTCAACTTGGGCAGAGGAAAGTGAAGGACACTCACACCTTTTCCTTCTCTCTCCCTACTCGTGACTGCTGCTTCCTTCCTGCTGATTTCTTCACTGAAGATGTGTTCATACATAAATGTGTTAGTAAAATTTATAGCAAAATTAGAATTATGTGTAAATCTAAATTCTTACCAATCATATATATGTACATATATACACTCAGGAAAACATGGAAATGGAAACATTTTTTGTTACTGGCTTTTGCTGGAAATAGCTTCAGCAAGTGACAATCTTCATTTGTTAAAGGAAACACAAATGTAAGTATGTAGGAGTATAAAGGGTATTAGTAGGTGATGAACAGGGAATTTGTAAAAATATGTTTGATTACAGCAAGTGCAAAAATATGACTTTGTCTTCTCTTGTGATTTAGCAGTGTTACATAATGTTTTATTTATACAGTGTAAATCACAACAATGTATAGATTATCTCAAATGTAACAAGATTTAATTGATGACCTGCCTTCATTTATCCATATCCATAATATTGGTTAGAACACATAATCCAAATCTCAATGTGTGTTTATGTAAGTGCATGTGTATATTTTGTGTGATATCATCAGAAACTGGCAGTACCTCCTCACCATTATTTAGGATATCATATAAAACGTTAAGAATGTTTCTCAGTAAGAAACTGTGCTTAACATGTGAAAAAATTATAGTTTCAGAAGAAGCTTCAGGATTACATATTTTCTCCAATTTAAAGCGCAGAATATTTTTAAGTGATCTTCTATCTCTCTTTTAAGTGTGGAAGTGTCATGGGAAGCTTTATGTGAAAACAGCATCTATTGGATGAAATTCAAAATATGTGATTGAAGAATCAATGTCCAGTTAGACATAAATAGAATATCTCGAAGTTTATATCTGTATACACAATGCTGCTTGAGTCTGGACCTACAGAACTGGGGCAGAAAGAAATGCAAAACCTAGACAATTAGTATCATAGAAACATAGAATGGCTTGGGTAGCAATGGACCTCAAAGATCATCTAGTTCCAACCCCCTGCTGTGGACAGGGTTGCCACCAACCAGATGAGGCTGCCCAGGGCCCCATCCAACCAGGCCTTGAACACCTCCAGGGATGGGGCATCCACAGCTTCTCTGGGCAGCCTGTGCCAGGGCCTCACCACCCTCTGAGTAAGAATTTCTTCCTAACATCTAAAGTCAATCTCCCCTCTTCCAGTTTAAACTCATTCCCCCTTGTCTTATCACTATCTACCTGTGTAATTACTTAAATTATACTTATATACATGCATTTTATAAGTGGTTTTATTAATAGTTTGGACAGTTATGACAAATTTTCTTGAAGATCACTTACAATACTTGGAATTTTTTTTAAAAGTCACTTCTAGCACATACTGGTGCTTTTACAAGTGTACCTTTAATACAAAAAGTAACTGCCATTTGAAAGGGAGGTAACTATCCACCACAAAATCACAGAATCATAGAGGTTGGAAGGGACCTCTGGAGATCATCTAGTCCAACCTCCCTGCTAAAGCAGGTTCTCTAGAATAGGTTTCACAGGAAAGTGTCCAGGCGGGTCTTGAATATCTCCAAAGAAGGTGACTCCGAAATCTCTCTGGGTAGCCTGTTCCAGTGCAGTCACCCTCAAAGTAAAGATGTTTTCTCTCTGGTATTACTGTTTCTTATTCTAATTTGGACCTTGCATAATATGGACAGTCGAAAAATCCACTAAAATAACTTGGTTTTTGGAAGACAAAACAGATATCTGGTTTGGGTAATGTGGAAAAAAAAGTCTTCTTGGTGGATTACATGGCTCTGACAAACTAATGAGGTTAGTGTGCAATTTATCAGCAAGGTATCATTAAAATATTTTTTTCTGTCTTCATTCTCATTGAAGTGGGAATGTACCGTTCTAGTCTTGAAATTAAATTGCCTTTGTGCAAGAGTATCCACAAGAGTTTTTAGACATTTGTACGATGGTCATGTCCAATATTATGAGTTTGCACATGTACAAATCTGATTCCTACATTGGTTTGAGATTAATAACATTCTATTGGCTTAAACAAACAAATAAAAAAACCTAAGAAATAACCAGAGGTTAGATTACCTTTTTTTAGACTTTTCCCTCTCCCCATATCAGATTTTCTCCGTTTCCATGTTTCTGTCTCTCTGAGACAACAATAGCAACATTTGCTGACACAACTGTTTTGCAAACTGACCTGATTCAAATGTTATAGTATTAGAGTCTTTTGTAGGAATTATGATCAAAAATTTTAAGAGAGACAAAGTTTGTAAAGAAGTATAGTAGCTTATATTGGAAGAGGTGATTGAAGTTGAAAAACGAGACAAAATTTCAGTCTTACAAATGTTTCTTCAGGACTTCTGGATCTAAGAAAAATTCACTCTCTGCCTCTCTTTCTAAATCTTGACTCACATTGCTAAACCTTTAATTTCAATGGATCTCCAAAAGGTTGCTAGGGCCTACTTGCTTGCAACAGCTTACAATATTAGTGTGTCATTTAGGAAAATCAGAGAGAATAATTTTTCAATTAAAATTTTCTTTCAAGAAGCACAGACAATAAAATCAGTTCCTCTACATTAAGAACTCACAAATGTGTGTGTATCTGTTAGATGACATTTTTATCAGCAGTGTACTATCTGCGAAAAACATTTTCCTTTTATTTTTTTTAACCGTTCATTTATTCTGTGGTGTATTTCTGACAAGGCAAGGCATATAAAACAATGAATAAATAAACTGGAATACGCTTTCTGAGCTCTGAATGAAAGCATATATTTCCAGCAATGGTACACTCAGGAGATCTAAACATCATAATGAAAAGAAAACAAAGAAAACTAAAGTAGTTAGACCTGAAGAGATAATTTTGTAAACTGAAAAAATGAAACAAATGCTCCAAACAAACTAGAACATCTACTAGCAAGCAGAACTCAACGGTGTTTTTCCCAGATAGACAGCTATACACAGAAAAACAACCAATCAAACCAAATAACAAAGAAAGGCTTAATTCTTTAATCAAGCTCAACTTTAAATGTGGACCTAAAATACAAAATCTTAATACTGCTTTAAGAACTCTAACTGAATAGAGAAGAAATACTGAAAGTCTATTTTAAACCAAAATGACTTTCCAGACTAAAAACTGGAAATGATCTTTAGTATCCAAGTGTCAATGAAATGTAAGTGCCCACCAGATTGCTAGCCCACCCATAGATTATTAATGCACAATTAATCTACTAGGGCAACTGCAGAGTGTCATTTAGTTTCAGAGCCCATAAGTATAAAACAGCAACACACTGTGAAATTAATGGTAACACTTAAAGGTCCCATTGTTATTAATTCATTTGACATTCACTGTAATCACACTGGTCCTTAATGAATTCATTTGGCATGTGAATATTGCATGTACTTTCGAACACATTCCAGAGCAAATCAGTGCTAATTGATGTCCTGAATTGAAATTTTCTCTCCCTCTCTTTTTTTAGCCTATCACACTTTTTGTTAAAGGTCTTTCCTCCAGCATATTTTATACATGACATATGTAAGCGCAAGCTCTTGTAAATAATCACTATTGCTATGGATATCAATATAATGTACAAAAATGAACAAAGGATATATGGTTACCAAAGCTATGTAGCAACTTACTGTTAGGCAAAAATCCCTGAACAGCACAGAACTTCAGTAACCTCCTATTGCCAGATAATGGGGAAAATGTCAATGTTGAATATTTATATCCAGTATTTTCAGTTTACTGCTCTCCACAAATTGCCTGTAAATATTTTTGGCTTATATAAAAAAGATTGCAGACATTGGTTGCCATTTTATCCATTCAGTTTTATAGCAGCCATTGGCTGTATCTGTCCTTGTTCTTCCTGCATATGGTAACTCCAGCTGTGCATGTGGAAAATGTCTGTATTTGTGCAAGTGGAAATTTTCTCCACCACTTATGTACAAGCATTGCTCCCAAGAATTGTGAGGTATTCAGAAATTCCTATTTATATTATATTCAAGCAGTGAAGGAAAGATTTAATACACTAGTGGTACAACAATTTTCCCTCCAAAGCCTGTCTTAGATAAACTACTCTAAATTTGATAATGCCTCATGTCAATAAAATAGCATTATTGTTACAATTTATAAACTTTCTTATTTATTTCCTAAGCTATCTAGTAACAATCTTTGGGTGCTCTTGTCTCCCAAGAAATGAAAGGAGCCCCAGTGTCTTAGTTTCTAACAGAAGTTACTTCTCTCACAGTGTCTGGTATGAAGCTGTGTTTTGTTCCCAGAAGAGAAACAACTGATAACACCTGGCAGTGTTGAACACAGCCAANGGCCAAAGGAGTACCTGATGTCAAACCATTTCCTAAGATAAATTTTAAATACAATATACAATATAACTTTATATAAAAAATAGCCTGTGCACAGTATGTCCAAGGATCTTTCTTGTCTGGGCTTTAGATTAGAGGAATGTAGGACCATGGTGTCTCACAGCACACTTGGTAGAATTTGGTAGCCATTCTTAAAAATAGCACACAAAACAAAATACATATTTAGGATGTCCTAGATGTAACTACTCATAAAGGTAACATTAATAACAATATGTAAACAGCATTGTTGTGTTACAGTATAGGTGCACTAAATCAAAGCACACAAAATAGGTAGGCACTTACTGCAAAATCCCTAAAATGTTTTGGTGCCACAAATTTTTGGTTATTTTATCATGCTTGCACTGATTTTCAAGAAATGTCAGAATAATGTTTTCTTGAAATTTAGTCCTAAATGTATCTCAAGAATCCTCAAACAGTATCCCAAATTAGTTAATTTTGAGAACTGAGACGTAAGAAACCCATCCTTGCCTGGGTTGTTCAGATCTCAATGCCACTGCCTGCTAGTCAACATACTTAAAATGCTCTTCCTACATTTTCAAATGAAATTTCCCATAATAAGTTTCTAATTTTCCTTCTGTGTTTGGGGTGAAAGCTAGAGAGCATAATTTAAACGCACAAAGCACAGTACGTAAGATGAAAACTATTTCTGTGGTACTGACTAACTCAGGGGATGCAGAATATTGTAAAAAAAGGAAATCATCTTGTAATTACTTTTCAGAAATAGCCTCTACTAGACTTTTGCTGCTGACATGCCAGACTTTTCTGAGATTTGATTGCCAAGGAAGGCTCAATGAATAAAACTATTTTAGGAACGGAGATAGACACATCAATCAGAACTGCAAATCAAGAGTGTCTGGCCATGCAGTACCGATTAAAGTTAATAAGTATTTGCCTTCCTTCACTTTCTTCAACACATTCAGAATGATGAACATACTGTAAATGGAAATGCACGATTCCTGAATCCTCACTTGTTATTAATATCCTGGAGGTAAAGAACATGTCTTGAGGCCCAACTACATGTTATTCTACTTGGCAATACCTTATTTGAACAACAGCTGAGTTCTTGCCCTCCATAGTTCAAAACTTTGTCTGATAATCATCATCAGAAATGACTTCTGAGGAAATATGTTAATGTTTTAGCAAACTAGCATTTTTCCATTGTTAAAGAGCCTTCTCAAAATGAAAAAATAGTCTGCCTTGTTCCGCATCACCATCAAACAGCAAAATTATAATTAAGGTTGTCAGAAACCTTCAGTTCTCTGGAGCAGGCAACTCAAATCTGAAAGGGAAGTGACAGTGGATTTTTCTTTGACTCTTTGAAAACTGCCTTAATTTGGACACATTACTAGTCTCTGGGACTTTCAATTTGCATATGTGCACTAGTAACTTGCTAGAGAATTTAGCAGCTAAATCATCTGAAGACTCCGAACAGAACATTTTAGCTTAATACTATAGGAGCTGGACAGGAATTTCTGTGTGACTGGATACTTTTCTAACTAGTTAGAGATGTTCTCAGATCAGGTATGAACTGTTTCCTTGGTTCTTGGAGGTGGAAGAAGAAGCTAAAGTAACAGCCTGGTATACAGAGGACTTACCTCTGGGTGAAACCCCATTGTTCCAGGCGGCTGGATCAAGGACCATACCCCCTAATCTTGCAACTATCTTCACACTGCTTTCAAACTAGTTTATACATTGCAAGAATATAGAATATGTGTAGACTTGTTTGGTACATCCTCACCACTATTATAAATTCCCATTTCCTTCTATCCTTGTAATAGTGCACAGACGGCTTGGACTCTCTACATTGAACACAGATGATGAATGTTGGTACAAGTACAAATTTGGTTGGCTATTAAGTTTGCTTTTGGTTGGCTATTAAGTTTGCTTAAAGTTCTTGCCTGAGAGAGAGGACAATATTTCTAGAATGTAGATGTGACAAGGGTTTGGGGTAGAGCATGCTCCAGGCATAATATATGCTACAAAAGCGTGTCCTCAATACATGGGATTCATAGCACTCTGAAAATGAGTAAGAGCTGTGAAATAAATACACTTGTGATTTACAGGACTTCTGACTCATTTTGAGCAAAAGATGGGTAAGCAGTGCTTACTGAAAGGATTTCTACCGTACCTACTTTTTCTTAGTTAATAATTGAAAGAAGGTACAAGAAAAAATATCTTGACTTCTCTGAATCTTGAGTGATCAAAATACGAACTTACCCCAACATGAAATCTATACAAAATATAAAATCTTACAGACACCGACAGTTATTTGCATCAATAAATCAAGCAAGTACAATAATATTTAAGCAATGCAGCATGATGATACCCTCAGCCATTCTCCAAACTGAAATGGAATGATGGTCACAGATTAATGAGATTATAAAATGAATTTAGCAAGCTTATTGTTATCTGAATGTTTATCAGAAACCTCTGAGGTTTTAAGAATTGCATACCTCTGGGACTCTACAAAGTATTCTACATGAAAAAGATACTGGCTTTGATATCTTTGGAGAAAGGTGGATGAAGAAATTGGATTCTTCAATTGCAGAAATCTTTCTGGCTCAGCTGCTAGGAGAATCCTGCCATGCATAGACAACATTTTTCAAGTAAGATTATGCCCATGAAATTTTTGCTGCACCTTAACCTGAACCATAAAATAACCATTTTAGGTGCTCAAGCAGCATAGCATGCAGAGATTTAAATCAGCAGATGCATTAAAAAATTCATAGTATTTTTACCATTGGGGGTCCAGTGCTTCACTCTTATCTCTAATTAATTAAACCCTGAAAACAAAATATAATTTGAAGTATGGAAAGACTATCTATACAGTCACAAATTACGTAAGAATTATTCGATGTTTGCATTATGTTAACACTCCACTATATCAACAATACAGAGGACTCCACTTAATGCATATTGCAGTTTTATGTAGGTAGTTGATACTCCTATGCCAAAGCATTGAAAATCCAAATACGGGAAACAAGGACGATATGGACGACGAAAGGCAAGAAGAAGCAAGTAGAAATATCCCCATTTAGCAGATGAAAGACCAAAGCACTGTGAGATAAAAATGAATTGCTTGGAGTTACACTGTATGCCTGTAGAAGTACTTCAGTATTTAAAAGTTTTCAGAGACAGTTTCAACTGTCTTAGACTGGTGTAGATAGTAAAAAGAACCCACAGACTTTACATAACTATGACCTGCATACAGTGCTGTCAAGCTTTCTTTCCAATGGAGACCAAATGAACAGTTCCAGATTTCTTTGCAGATTCATGTTGATTTGAACAGTGCAGTATCTTGGCAGTACAAACAATTAGTAGAAGCAATTAGAATGCAAGTGGAGGGGGATAATTACATTTCCAAAGTAATGATGAAAATAGTCTATTCCCTCTTCAGAAATGAATTTCCGCGAAGACAGAATCTCCATACTGTTAAAAGGGACTATTTTCACAAAATAGGTGACACGGGTCTATACACAGGCTTTCTGTTACCCACACTAAGTTATCCAGCTTGTTTTACTGCTGCAATATCCTTACTCTCTTCCTTGCTGTAATGCTACACTATTTTCCAGATCTCCTTTCTTACTTCCCTCCTTACAAGCAACATCTCCTCCTCCTCCTTCTCCTTTGTCCTCTCCACAGACCCTTGTACTCTGTATTCCCTCTTCCCACATATCAGAAAAACTTTGCCAGAAAACTGGGAGAGCAGACAAACACAACACGTTAGTAAAAATAAAAGTATTTATCTTGTGTAGTACTATTATGTTTACAAAGAGAGGAAAGCTAGCCAGCCGAAGCGTGGAAGGCAGTGTGCTTCCACACTTAATTAGCACACATGAACATGCTCTCTGGCTGGCTGGCTGACCAGGTCACTTGCTCACAACTTGCAGACAGTGTCTTCAGCTGCACCTACTGTTTTCTGCCAGCGTGCATGCAGTGTGAACAGTCAGCCAGGCAGGCAAGAGACCCTTGCTACTTTTTGGCCTTCAGAGAACAGAGCATGTGTGTACCTCCCCAGATCCTAGAAGACCCTCCCCGGATGGAGATCTTCTAGGAAAAAAACTGGTCTTCAGATTGGAGCTGACCTCAAAGTCTCAGTAGCTTTTTTTTATGGGAATGAACGTGTATCGTGTACATCAGATAACCTTAGGATTTGCAAATATTCTGTAATTTAGAGAATTGCTAATTTTAATGCTCAGCTCTGCACCATACAGTTCAACAGCAAAAATGGTTATGTTTAGCCTTTTAATAAAGCAAAAATTTCAGAAAAGATCACATTAAGATACGTTAGACTTGTTATTAAATCCTTTAAATTATTATAGTTGGATACTGGTTTTTTTTTCCTCTTAATAACTGTGGCAAGAGAAATACTGCCATTTTTTACTATTATACCATGCTGGTTTAAGTGATTTGCAAATACGAGGATTAGAGTCTTGAACAGAGAATTAGTGGTGGGAAGGTGTATATTCTGACTCTTAGCTTAAAGCAGACTTCAAGACAAATAATTTCCATGATTACTGAGCAGAATCTGTTGTTTTCAAGGGTTTAACCAGTTTTATCTTACACAAAACAAGTGATTGAAAGTTGAGAAGCAAGTGACCAGTACATGAAGAGTTCATAGAAATGATTATAAAATTAGATTTGAGAAAAAAAAAATAATGGCTGTATTATGGTAGAAAGAAAGTATAATCTTGTAGAATGCTTTACGCTACTTAAGTTAATGTAATGTTGGGAAAACATCTATTATGTTTAAAGATAGAGAAACTGTTACACTCTCCTTGTCTTCCACTTGTCACATGCAAATACAAATGGAAAAGTCTTGTTTTAGAAAAGAGAATTGCTTAAATATAAATAAAAACTACCATAAGCAATGAAGTACATATCCATGTTCTCTTAAGCTATCATATCACAGTTCCTTTCATTCGCCTATCACATTGATGTACACTCATGTTGGAAAGACTGGCAGTAGAGGAAGGGCATGCTAGCTTTATTATATTTTTTGTTACTGTAATGTATTTCGTGACAACAAATAGATCCATTTATAAAGGAAAAAAATAATTTCATCAGTCATAGAGCATTGCTGTTGAGAATATAGACAATGTTAAGACACCAAGGGTGCTTCACTTCACAGACAGTAGAAAGATTCTAAGTTTAAACTAAAAAAAATCCAAAAACCTTTTGTAATAATTCTGTATATTTCCAAAGGCTAAAATATGAAGGTTGCTGCAGAGAGGCCCATTAGAAAACTGCAAAAAGGTAGAACTAAAAAAAATATTTTTGGGAAAAAAAAAAAAAAGAAAACCCTAATTTTAAATGAAGAGTTTCAAATAATAACTGGATTAAAGTGTATGCAAATTCAGCTAAATGCAAGCTGAAGGGGAAAGTGCTGATATCCTAGTTTCCCTATGATCTAGAATTTTTGAAAATTCATTAAAGTATACTAGAAAGGTCATTCTTTTCCTGTTCCTTCTACAGGATTCTGTTCCGGCAGAATGGTTTGTAAATAAGCTGGATAATACCAAGAAAATTCTCCTGGCGCATAAAAAACATAGGAATGGAATAAATTACACCGTCTCATCTGTCAGATTTCAGTGCAGCTTTGGTGGCTGCTCATACCTAGCTCATAACCTTACAGAAGATTTGAGTGAGATTCTTTGGTTTTATTTCATTGTATTTTATATAGAACAGATGCACATATTTAGTGACATGAAGTCAGGCCAGTAGCAAAGGCATTCATCTGTAGTCAGTCCACATTCACCCAGCTGCAGGAACAAAAGCAACAGGTGAAGTCAAGAGCAACTGACACCTGCGAAATCTGGAGTCAGGTACTCATCTGGGATGAACAGATATCTATTTAGATCTCTTCTGAACTGGAAGAGAATAGAATTCAATTGGTTTTCCAAAATATGAGTGAATACCCTGAGAAAAAGACCACAGAGGAAAATCCACATCAAACTAAAGTGCCTTCCCTTTCCTTGCTGGTTTTGTGATCTGTGCTTTACATGGCTGAAAATATCCAAAAAAGATGCAGGGCTATTTTGTTTTAGGAAGAATGAGATGTTTTGTCAGTTTCCAAGCAATTTTTTTCTATTATAAAGTACTTCTGTAATACAGATTGATTCTGATTCATTTTTGTTTGGTATGAAAAAAAAAAAAGAAAACAAAAACCAAAAAAAGCCAGACAGCTTAAGCCACAAAGTCTGAGAACAAGCAGGACAACACAACCCTTAAGTGTTCTCTTCCTGTCAACCTGTGTTGTTTTGTGATTAACCTTACAAAACCACAGGCCATGCTGTCATAGAATGAATCATGGAAAGTCATGGAGAGTCATTCCAGAAATCTGGCTTTCTCTGAGGTGAGAAATCACAAACATTCATTCTGCTGGTTGAAATTACCTTTTTGTGTCTGCTATATATAGACAAAATATTCGTTACGGATAGATCATATCACTTGAGAAACATATATTTAGTTTTTACTTTTTGTCTTTATTTATGTATTTCATAATAACAGATTGATCTATGTTTTCTGAAAAGAATTTAACCATGTACCCTGACAAGGCTGCATTCTCCATTCCTGTAAACTGGGAGGCAGAAGAAACACAAAAACACCTTTAAGCAACCCCTGTGATCTCATGTCCTGAAAGCCAGAGCATCACTTTAGCTAACAGCCAAAATCAGTCAAAATTTTGAGCACATTGGGCTGAATAAAATTAATAACCGGCAGTGTTTCCCAAAAAGATATACTCCAGAAATAAAAGATCACTAGGGCACAGAAATCCTCAAGTTAACCTATTTTTCTAGGCAACATTCCTTACATCAGCCTATGCAGACGTGGGTAGTGTGGCTTTTAATCTGTCAGTTCTAAGCAGGAAAAAAAAATAGGTTGAATGTGCAGAGTGTACTGCTGCAACCTGCTAGGTATTGCCCACGATGCCATAAGAATATTTTCATTACCTTTTAATATACTAAAGGGCAAAAGAATAATAGAGTAACAAAAACAGCCAGCATCCATGCTGTAATCATGCAATAACGCAAGGAAAAAAAATATTTTACAAAGGACTATTAAGTGAGAACACAAGCTGGGAAAGTATATTTACAGATGGAATTGGTGATTTATCTAGTATTGATCTCCATGTACTTAACTCTTAAAGTTTCACTACATCATTTTGTCTTTTTCAGTGTTTTTTTTGTCACTTTCTTACTATTTTATTTTGAAGTTTTGTGCACTCAATCACAGACACAGTATCTCCATTCTATGCTTTGACTTTGCTTCTTTCACGTGTAGCACAGTATTCTGCCAGAGATAGGTTAAGTTTTTTCCTTTGAAAGAACAAATGAGCTTCTACTTGAAATAGAAAGATTTGAAACTTTCCATCCTTGCTTTACTCAATGACTATGGGAAAATAAACTATTTTTACGTATCCTGAGAGCTACTTGCTGATTAAAAGAATGAAGTAGGAATAGGCATTATTTATTTTTACAGGTCATATTGAGGCAGGTTAACACCCATTCTCGTGCCTTTGTTTTACTTACACTTTCCTTTACCAATAGATGAAAAGGCAATAAGGCAATGATAATCTCTTTTCCCTCTGTACTAGAGCAGACAAAATACTCAAACAATGTATCAGCAGGTTCCTCAGCTCCATAGCCTTTGTATAAAAATCTCACACATTCAGAATTAGGCCCTTGGAATGACATGAAAAGCCATTACTAGTAAAAGAAACGGGTTAAAAGCTCCCAAGAACCTAGAAACACCTAATTATCAGGATACCAAAAAGAGAATTGTTACTTAAAAAACAACAACAACAACAACAAAAACCTTTGAAGTTCAGTAAAATAATTAAAAGTTATAATGAGCATAGATAAACTTCACAAGAAAGTGTGTTTTTCAGAAATATATTGAAAGTGAATTTCATACCAGGACTTGCTTGGCACAATGGCAGCTCTGCAGAGGCGCAAATAGAATTGTTAAAAGGTCTAATCATGGAGAAATGTAGTTCCTGGAAAAGAACAAAAATAGGAATTTGTAGGTCTCTTTGATTGCCAGCCTCATTGCTTCTGACTCTCATGTTACATTCTATGAAATCAGTTAGAGAAGCATTGTGTTTCAGATTGCTGCAGACTTCCTGTGAAACTGGAAGAAAGGTATTGTGTGTGCCTCAGTATCATACCTGTACACTACTTCATGGCTGTGCTCTAAGGCTGTTATTTACCTCTCTTCACTTTATAAAGTGTATTTCAGACCATTACGTTGGAAAAAAACACCACTATTTTATTTGACCATTGTCTTGTTGCCAAGTGTTTGAAGAATGTGTTACTTTCTTTAGCGATATCTCTCAGATAACCTTCACACTCTTTTTTCACCCTAACAAGGCCATTAAGGGCCTCTTCCCAAAAGAACAAAGGAATGCCAAATTTAACCTTAACTTGGTCTTTATGTATATGCAATATGGTATAGTAGACCTTGCTGGAATGTTCTCTTCTGTGTTCTCCAGAAAACCAACAGTACTGTGTAAACAGGTGATAACTCAAGATAGTTTGACAAATAAAAAAATAAAACTGTAATTATTTAAAATCATGATGACCTCCTAGATGATCCTGTAGGGACATAAAATTGATGGCTCACAAAAAATGTGCATATTAGGCTACTACATGATACTTTACACGATCCTTTATGCCTACCAGGGATAAGAAGCATACACAAGGGCAGGAAGGCAAAAAGCTGTTAAACCACAACTGCTCCAGGATGGCTTACTGCTTGGTAGAAGGGAGAGAACTCCTTGCTAGGGCTCTGAGATCAGTGCTTACAGCCTGACTGCTGCCCTGAAGTTGCTATGTTTCGTGACTTGTTCCAATGGCTATATAGCAAGCCAAGAACGTAATGGCAGATCTGGAGAATACCACACTCACTTCCAGCTGACCCTGTGCCCATGCTGTACCAATGCTAACCAAGAGGAAAAATGGGAAGAAAGAAACAGTCACTGTTATCAGCAACGCACGCTTTCTAAACCTGCAAACTTACAGTAGATTGAGAGATTTTATGAACTGAAGAAATGTAGTAACTGCAAATGAAAATATCTTTTTCTATGCATAAAATGGGTGTTTACATGCATTTTCTGACACATATCTGTATAGTTATGAAGACAAACATACTGCTTTTTATAGTTAGACACTTCATCTTCAAGATGACATCTTCAATATGTAGTCATATATATTATTTCAAGTTTTATCTCTTGGGGAAAGCTTTCCATGAAGAGAATCTGACTTCTATATTTTTTTAACACTTAATATTTCACCAAGGTAGGTAGTTACTTCCAGGATAGCTAGGATGGCTTTACCTGAATTCAGGCAGGGTAGGCAATTGCTTTCATTACTGCCTTTTTCTGTTATCTTTTTCAAAGATAGAAATTAATTCATCTGTAGGGCTACATGCTCTTTTAAAAAATAGTTCTGATCTTTATATAGTAATGTAATTCAAATTAGTACCTAATTCTCTAAAGTCCACAATTTAGGACAGCGCAGAATCAACTGCAGCAACTAATTAAACACTTACTGTAAGGTTAAGTTTTTCATTAAATCAATAGGCCCCTAGTGTCAGTTACAAAGCCCTAATTACTATGCTGTAAATTTAGATTGAATGTGAATTAAGGACTGATTTCAATCTAACCACAGCATGTAAATATTGTAAATTACCAGAATTACAGTTCAATAAAATTGAATGGATTTCACTTTAGATAAACCAAACACAAATGAGCCCAAAAATAAATAAATAAATAATAATAAAAAACCAAACATACAGCAGAAATTTCCCAAACATCTGCAGAAGAGTCTTGTATGTGCAGTATATAGTATAATGCTTTGGGAAAGCAAATGTCAGAACTTTAGAATGCTGCTACGGTTTACTCTAAAATGTTTTAAATATTTCATTATCTGTTCTGAAAATGAATAAATTTAATCTCTCCCAAGTGATCAAGTAAAATCATGGCTAATGTGCCCACTTACTGTGTTGCTTTAGTTTGATGACTGTATTGTTGTGCTAAAGCACAGTATGAAATCAGGTTATCAGGTTATAACTGGCAGGGATTAAAAAAAAAAAAAAAAAAAAAACAGCATGGGGAAAAAAAAAAAAA
>WBMW01001770.1:514635-573508 GCA_013396635.1 Penelope pileata
GCAGTGCTGGGAAACACAAAACAAACCATTTTCAAGGCATGAATCATGCCCTTTGAAGATTCAAAAAAAGAGTAAAAATTACAGACAATAGCACTCTAATCAAACAAGTGCAAAATTGAAAATAATTGGAAGTTTGTGGACTTTCATTCAGCTTCAAAAAAGCAGTGTATCCACATGATACTAATAAAATTGGGGAACTCAACAATATGCTAGGTTACATAAAAAGGGAAAAAAGAGAAAATGTCTATATTGAGGTTCACACATAAAAATATTACAAACTTCATACTCACCTGCTTACATTACTTCAATATAAAGCACTACAAATATTTAATACATCCTTAAAAAGTTATTAAAACAATTTCTCATGCTTTACATTTTGTTCTTCATCAATTCAGCTATCCCAGAAAGGAAAGCAGACAGCAGAACAACAGAAGTTGATTCAAAAAAACCAAATAATATATACTTAGCATTATCATGAAGGCTCAGAAATGGGATAGATTATAGACATGAATTGCATTTTTGCATTTTTTTTTATTTAGACCTTGATAAGTGAGGAACATAAAATCAAAACTAGAAAACAATGAAGGGGTAAATAATATTCATTATTCTCATTTTTACCAGAAATAAAATTATGCCACCTGATTCTTTACTACAGTTATGGTTTTGATTCTTTTTTCAGAACAGATTATATGAGGCTTTCTATCTGTTTATGGCTCACAAAGTTAAACAGTACTAGTGCAGTTTGCAAGTACATGCTATGTGTCTGATAATATACAACCTTACAGAACCATACTTTCTAGGACTTGTATTTCCTGTGAATGTTAAAACTATACCACAAACTCCACAGAAGTGTTTTAATGACTTCATGTCACCAAGAAAGGTAGTAATACTTCAGCTCGGCTTCAACAGCATGGTAGCCAGTGGTAGTAAGTCATTCACTGCATTTGCCCTGTGTAGACATTTCACATTAGGAAAAACAAATCATTCTCAGAGAATGCTCATCTTACCAGCCTGGTGGAAAGTTAAATTACTGACTAAAGAAAATGATGTTTCACTGAAATCTGGAGTTTTGTGTAAGTGAGATGCATGGACCAAGCTGTAAAAAGTCACAAAGTAGATGAGAAAAAATGACTTATGACGCTTTCCAAATCAGAAAATGTGGTATGTTTATAGTACCTACAGCATGTACACTGTGTTGTTAAATGTAGGAAATAGAACAGAGGAGGAGTTGTTTTGTAATTGTCCCCCACATCTCACAAGGAGCCCTTTTCCTAACAGCCTTCCACCTTTGTGTTGTACACTTACTATGGGCAGAAGATGCTCCCTGTTAGTATTCTCCTTCTCTGGATCCCTGTCTGCTTACTCTTTATGCCTGTGAGAACTGCCTATCTTCAAATGACTCTGCTTGATCACAGGTAAACAGCAAATACTGATGACTGATGAAATAAATGGCTACTTGTTTGGATTCACGGATGTAATAGATGGAAAGACTTGGATATTAGTCTCTGAGCTTTGGATGGGCTCCCATTTCCAGTTAGGAATTTAGGTGCAGGTAGGAAGTTAGGAAGTTGCAGAAAATTCTAAGGCACAGTTGCTTCTTTGAGAAAATTTGATTCATATAAATTGTTTTCCATGAAAAACATGGTTAAACAGTCTGAGAATTACTATCTAACAATGAACAAAATGGCCATGCTATAGTCTCATATGTCGACAACTGATCAGAGTTTTTTACTGTAAAAGGAAAGATTTTAAAAACAGTCTTCTGGTGTATTGGGACACTACTTTCAGACAGCAAATTTTAGCTAGGATTTGGATTCTAATCTCACACAGTTCAAAATTTCATGGCAGTTCAGGAGCAGCTTGTTCACAAGTGTCAGACTCTTGAAAAAATGTTCTGCCACTTTTCATGGTGGAGAATTTATGATTTTATCTTGGCTTAGAATCATTAAGGTTGGAAAAGACCTCTGAGATCATCTTGTCCAACTGTCCACCTACCATCAATATTGCTCACTAAACCACATCCCTTAGCACCACATCCAGACGTTTCTTGAACATATCCAGGGACAGTGACTCCACCACTTCCCTGGGCAGCCTGTTCCATTGCCTGACCACTCTTCCAGAGAAGTTTTTCAGAGAAGAAGTTTTAGGGAACAGTGACATTATTTTTCTTACTCTCCCTAAGGTCATAGCTGTTAGGAATTTCAGAGTTCAGATCTGTAATGGAAGGTTATCTTTTCCACATACAAGTTAAAGCTCATGTCTGCCCAAGTGATACAGAGAACATCCTGTAAGTTTAGCAGGCAATATCTTGGACCTCTATATGCACAGTCATCAGATCACATACAGCACAAGCAAACATTTGCTCTCCTAAAATTATGCCCATATTTAATGCCTCGTAAAATGACTGCCTAATGGAATGGTTGAAGTTTGCCTTGCCTTCATATTACTGCACAAGTAACCATGAGATATGGGTGTCAAATGATAGAATTAGTACTATATGGCATAAATACCATGAAGAGAAATTGTTTGTACTGTGTAGAACAGAAGCATGGAATTAAAAAAGGGAATCAGTAACTGAAAGCATTCTTAATGGTGTAAACCCCAGAGTAAAATTATTGGTTTTCAAAACTTAGCAATGCATTTGTGGGGTGAAGAACAAAACAGCATCCCAGAATTGTTTAGGTTGGAAGGGATCTCCAGAAGTCAATACCCTACTCAAAGAAGGGTCAATATCAAACTTATAACATGTTCCTGTGGGCCTTGTTCAGTTCAGTTTCAAATATCTGAGGCAACATGTCCTACAGCTTATCTCTTCCTGCTTGGTGAAAAAAAAATTCCTCATGTCAGTTGGAACTTCCCTTGCTGCTGATCATTACCTCTTATCCTTTCACTACAAATTTCTCAGAAGAGCCTAGCTCTATCTTCTCCACCATGAGATGGCTGAAAACAGCCATTAGAGCCTTCTCTTCTACAAGCTGGAAAAAACCTGACTTCCTCAGCTTCCCTTTGTACATCATACTCACTCTGATAGTCTCTTTTGCAGATGTGGGGACAGAACTGGACACTACTCCAGCTCCAGCCTTACAAGAAATGAACACAGAGGAACAATCACTTCATTAAACCTGCTGGTTATGCTGCTGCTAATGCTACCCAGTATGTGGTAAGCCTTCATTGCTGCAAAGGTAATAATGAAAAAAAATCTTTATTATCTGAGAAGGTGTGATTAATGGTCATTTATGTAGATGTGGAAAAAATGGACAGGTGACAACAGCTTGACTCTTCTTTGTTTCATTTATCAAGTACACAATTTTAGTTAGCAGTGGGAATCAATCCCACAATTTTTTAGTGCAGGAGTCCAAATTATTTTTTAGCATTCAAGCATTGAATACTGGAATATCTATTGCTAACATATAGTCCATTATTTTACTATTACAGAATGAATTGATCACATTATATGGAAAAAAATCTAGCTCAAAATCTGAATCTTCCATGAAGAGTGAGCATATAAAAATCAACAATCATTACTGAAAATACTGAAAGACAGCATGCTTGTAATGGCTTTGGAAAAGTATTTGATAATACCACCATTTTAGAAAAGAAAACAAGCATCCAGCAGCCTGAGACAAAGGTCGCAATAGAAATACTATTTTTGCAATATATTTTGTAGTAACAGTAACTATGAATTTGAATTAAAATATACTTTAAGATAGGCATTAATTGAGAGCACAGCCAACTCATGTTCTTTTCTGTCAGCTTTGGGTTATCTATGCATTTTAACATTTACCTTCACTACATGCAAAATCTAGAAAAGAAAAGTGTGCATAAAAATATACAGGGCATTACTTATTTATATGTAAAACCTTTATTCTATTTTGTTATTTTAGATTAAATCTCGTTTCAATTCTATTCTCTCAGGGAAGCACTAACAGTTTGAGCTCAGCGTGAAAGCCATCAAACACTTGAGCTGAAATTTAGATTGGGCAATTTTGCCTGGTGAAGTAGAAAAGGACATGTGGAATGGCAAAGAACAGAACGGCTTATGGAAAGGCAGATGTTTTAATAACTTGTTGTCTAGTGGGAGCTTCAAATATCTAAATTTAAACACTGCAATATATTAAAAGGTGTTGGTATTGGGGAGGGTGTATTTCTTTATCATACGGATCTGTATAGATGTGCATATGTAGTACGTGTGAAGATTTTAACACAAAATTTATTGCACAACTGAAATCAGAATAAATTGAAAAGTGTTAAAAGTAGCCAACATAGAATGCCAATTTTGGGTCAGGTCTGTGCTGTAAAATTCAGCAAGCCAGAGCCCAGGCACTTTTCAGGCTAGAGTTTTGATTTGGGCTTGTCTCCCTGTGTGAGCGGGCTGATTAGATGCTTGAGATTTCTTACCTACTAAGATCGCTTTGTTTCAACATATCAATCTCATGTAAATTCACACTGGATTTTAAAGTATATTTATCCTCAAGCACACTGCTGGATGTATGCAGTGAATTTACCTAGGAAAATGTCTGAAGAGAAGCTAGAAACCTTCTAGGTTAATTTCTATACAGAACAAAAAATTCTCAGTGTCTGGAAATAGAGAGTTAATTCTAATTTGCTCTAGCTGCATAATTTACAATCTGGCAGAATTAAGATGACTAGAGAAGGAAAAATTTATTAATAAGCTTCCCATATGCTCATGAACAACTGGGTCCTATTAAGGAACAATGAAGGCCCTGTCACTTGACTTCTGGAGATGACACCACTATTTATATATTGTTTGGTGACACAGAACTCCGAAGTAATGTCACCTTTCACTTTTGCCATCTCAGATGCTGTTTATGTTTTCTACAATTATGAGATGATGTTTTATTATGGATATAAACATATATAAAATAATCAGAAATACAAGCAATTTAAAAAGATACCTAACACTAAAAGCTTCATTTATGATTTATCAGATATATATAGATGCATTAAATTGGTGGTTGGACTAGATGATCTTACAGGTCTTTTCCAACCGTGATGATTCTATGATTCTATGAAATAAAAAGACAGATGGAAATGTTCCTAGACATATGGAAACAAGTCAAATTGAGGATAATATCTGATGAAAGCGAGTGATCTGTAGAGTACACTAGCATGATTTCAAAGGTGATTAATTGAACTACAGATTCAGTTTTGCAACAGGATTGACTTGACAATGATTGGATGATTGGATAGAGGCAACAAAAGCCTGCATAAACGACAATCAAATAGTCATGCTAGTTTTGTGTCTGCACACTTTCAGTGACATTTTTAATTCTGTTTTAGGGAGTTAGTGCTAGTAGGGCCTGTTGGCTAAAGAAGAAATGAAGACTGACTGTGTACACTTAGTGAGATGCAGTGACACAGAGATATAACTTCTGGATCAGGATGCCCTTGACCTAGGTACTACTGGAGACTAAGCAAAAATTACAATTTTTTTTTTAAAACTCCTAATTATATCTCTGGCACAGAGTAGGCAGAGGGAGTATGTCAGGCAAGGCAGACTTAAAATCTGGCCATTCATGCTCTTAAAATCCTGCAGTAACAGACACAGTGTAAGAGCTTACACAGAAATCAAATTAGGAGGGTAAAAAAGCAACACTGAGACAGAGCAAAGCAAAATGGGGAAGCCTACAGGAGCTGAAAACAAGTGGCAGAGGCAACTTGTTTTGAGGTCGTACAGGTTTTACGTAATCTGAGTTGATCCTAGAGGATTAATCTTGCTCCAGAAGTAAGGAATCTGTATCTTGTGCATTAAAACCAGACCCTTCTCATGCCTTTGTTCAAGAGGACAGAGCAAACATGATGTTCAAAGGTGCTTTAAAAATTTTCTGTAAAATCTTCATGTAAACAGATTGACAATAGAGAATGCAGCCCAGAATTTTTGCTTGCTGCTGAACAGCACATGAAGTACTGCTGAAAAAGTCTGTATCTCAGAGCTTCTTTCCCTTTTAAACCATCTTTTGTTGAATGAGAATCTTGATGGCAGGATTCCTTTAAATCCTCGTTTAAGGAAAAAATCTATTATTGTCAATCAGTTCCTAAAAAGCTGAAGAAAGAAAATCTCTATCAGTCATTTTGCAATAACCATAATTAAAAGCACCTTAGTTAAGCCAGCTCTGAAATACTTAGGACTGCATTTGGGACCTGCTTGAATAACATCTGCCCCACTTATCCTCCATTTCAATTCAATATTCGCAGTGCAAGTGTTGCCTATATCATCAATGTCAAAAACTAAAAAGTCTTATCTTCAACTTTCATTCCAGTGCTTCAAAAGAGCTTTGAATTTGCATCTTACTCTAGGGAAGATGTAGTTTAAAAACATTTTTGCCCAGCTCGCTCCATTAATTTCTGAGGAAAATGCACCTACTGCTGTGAATATGACAGTTCTCAACCTTGGTGTTTTTACAGGATGTCCCTCCCCAGGGAACGACCAACACCATTCTGACTTACCCTGCTGGAACTGCACCTCCTGCTGGGTAATCAGCTACTGCAGCGCTAAGGGAGAGACCTCAGTATGATTAACTGAATGCCCCTGGTGAATGCTAAGGAAAAGGAGAGCAGCAAGTTTTCTAGGGGGAAAAAGTGCTTTCAGTAATCATCTTTTTCTCAAGTCAAGCAGCTAATTTATAGTTGCATACAGTTGCTCAATTACCAGCAACATTTAGTATTTTATACATCTCAGTAAGCTTTAACTTAAAATAATATTCATCACACCTATCAAATACATTTTTTATCCGAATTATTTCTGTGAGCAAAGAAAAAAAATTCATTTTGTAATGATTATCTGACTCAGGTAAAGCTGATTTGCTATTACTCTAGGCCAAAGCCACTGACAAGGGCACAAAAAGGATTATTTTTCAGCAGTTTTCAGCCCAGCTAAATCAGCAGATAATGCCATCCATGATGCAGAGTGATCCTGACCTAAAGCTCTCCTCATTGTTAATGTTTCTCACATCTCAAATATGACTCAGTGGTGAAAAATATGCTATAGCTATTTTCCGAGCATCAAGAAAAAACTATTTTTTCAGAATTCAGACCGTATGTTTTTAATCAATGGATAGTACTTTTGGATACAGTACCTGAATCCTCTCCCATCCCAAACTGCACATGGAGAAAATATATTTCATATATCTCTGTACTCCCATGAACCCAAAACAAAATATCAAAGCCCAAACATGAAACACATGAAATAAAATTACAGTTAATCTGCCAAACAGCAAAGAAAGTGAGAGTTCATTGCTGTTTACAACAATTCAGATACAATGTAGATTCTATTCATCAGCAGCAGAAATGCACGAGGACTTTCAACTTCAAATTTCATTTATAATTTAATTTATTGTTGGAATTTATATACCATAACATTTCAAGTGAATCATTTTTAGTTTAAGAGATTTTCAGTCATTAGTTAAAAGGAAAACTCATTTTCATTTTAGAACTATTAATCAATCATTTAGATACCTTTTGCATTCTATCGTTTTTATACTTAAATATGTAATTTAGTCATAGAATATCTGTGCCATGTAGCAGGGACATTCTCCATTCTGTCAAATGTTCTCTTACAGCCAAGAGCTGTATAATTTTAAATTTTCACATGATTTTTGAATGTGCTATACTATGGTGACTGTCATCAAATCCATCTGACATACAGTGAGGAACTGAACCTTTTGGTGCCTGAGTTACTGAAGTTACTGATCATTCTGCTTTGAACATGGAGAATATGAGTTACAAAGCAATGAAAAAAAAAATTGCAAAGTATTCTGAGTTTCAGCTATTCTGCAAGATTATCATAAAGACATAATGGATATAAACAGAACTTCTTAGTGTCACAGTATTTTAAAGTTATTTCCTTAAATGTGGTTACTGTAAACAAGTCTCTAGATCTCACCAAAGAAGCTTAACTGAAAGAGCACCTTTCCCACTGGTTAATTATTTGTGGATGGACAAATTAGTTTTCCAAATGCGAAGAGTGGCTGTTACACCTTTTCTTTTTTGACTAGCCAAAACAATCCACTTATGAATATGCTCCAGCTCAGTCAGTGAATCTACCTGCCATTTTGCTGAGACCTTTAAAATCATCATCAACCAGGCTCTGAACCTCATGAATATAGAGCTGACTACTAATGAAGAGAATTAAGCTGTAATGGAGATTTTTGAAGATCTATTTCTACAATGTTTCTACTAAGAGCAATGAAGATCTGTAGCAAGATTACTTCAAAGAGCTGGTGAGCATTTTTTTTCTCAAGTATTAACACAGTGCTCCAAGCACCCTGGTTTTCTTTCTTCCATTATTATTTGTGTAACACTCCAGTAGGATAGATAGAGATGTGCAACAGTGGTTTTCAAAAAACAAATATGGAAGGATTCTACCAAAACTTAATGATAACATTATAAAATATATAGTTCTTAGAATAAAGAACCATGGAAATACCCTCTAAGATGTGTAAAACAGATAACTACCATTGAAACTACCTGAGTAACATCCAAGGAGTCATCCAATGGAAAGTTTCACCAGACTAAAACAGGTGTGTTATTAACAACGTCCAACTTAACTGGAGTTGGAAGTGGTATCTTTATAATAAATCAGATATGCTATAAAGAGTGGCTAAGAGAGTCACTGAAGGTCACCTATGTTTGATGTGACAGAGCTCAGTTCAGAGACTGAATTTGAGTTTAGTTATGTGGATGAATGAGTCCCTTGCAGAGATTCTGTGAGATCAGTAAAACTTTGACAGCCTCTTCCCATCCTGTTGTTTCCTGTCTACTATGAAGATACTATTTTTTCCTTCAAAAATCTTGTTTACAGTATATATTTTCCACATTCCACAATATGCACAAATAAACTTGATGATAGGTTGCAATTGTTTGAAGCCAGTTTCCATCATACTGACCAATACTATCTCATTGTTCCCTTGAACTCTGCCATCCACATGACTGTCATGCTTCGGCCAATATGCCTCATTTGTTCCTTCAGCTTTCTCAGATATCTAGCTCTCTATCCTTGGTATTCAGTCTAATACACTTTAGGTAATTTACACATTAAGTAGATAGAGAAAGAAGGTAGAAATCAGGACATGTCATGCTTTTTCCTAGCTTCTGTACAGCTGATGAACCTGATAGATAAAACAGAGTCAGACTCTGATGCCTTGCTGACTCTTGGAGCTCAAGAATCCTGCACACCTTGGTACACAACAAGCCAGCTCGACTTAAAGAAATTGTGTATTGTATCTTATATCTTTGACACAAGAAAATTATCAATTTTTGTTTCTGAACTAGGCAGAGACCAAAGCAGATAGGTTCTACTTTCTCACTGTTAACCTGTTCACATTTCCTCAAGGCAGTAAGTACTTCACTTTGCTCTGTACGCTTTGTGGATTTGTCTTCCCCAAAACAAAAAATATTCTTATATTTATTTCTCTTCCTTTCTCTTTCCTCTTGCCTTGTTGTATATTTGATGTTTCATATCTGCCCAATCTAAATCCTTAAGTCTTTTCATGTTGCAAACTTCCTTTCACTAAATTATCTCAGTCAATCAAAATCACTTTGCTAAAACCTGGTTCATCATTCTGGCCAAGTCACAATTCCTTATTTCTGGTGATCACTATAAATTCTCTATTGGTTTTAAGTTTTTATCTTAGCTATGTCTTCACAAGCTTTGTCATCTGATGGCCCATTTGGGTTTCATCACTTGGATATTTATTTCCACTGAACTCCCTATATTGGAGACATCCTCACAGAAACAGCCAATGCAGTTACTGCTGTGCAGTAAATAAGATTCCTGTTCAGAACTCACTGCGATGTTCATAGAAATCTACTGGAAGATAATGGGCAAGTAGGTCACTGGTCATGTTTGATTTGAATAGTAAAAATTTAAACGGCATTTTCACTAGCATGAGACTTCACACAAGCACCTTGTAATTGTTGTATCTGTCTGTCAGATGTATTTTAAGCATTTGTTTAAGTGTTCTGGCATATGGACTGCTCTTTCTCTGATTTTGGAGAAGTCACATCAGAAATAAACCTTGAAACTTGCAGTGACCACTAAGCACTGCGGCATTACAAAAACTAATAACATTAACGTGGTCGACGAGGTATCAAAAAGACGTTAAGACAGATGCCAGCTGCAAAATCACAGAGCAACTATTAATGCTTGGAGACAATAATTTGTAGAAATGAGTAATTAACAATTATTTTACAATGGTCATTATAATAAGCAAGGAAAAAATAAAATTGAGCTTCCCACCAAAAGAATAAATAGAAGTATAGAGAAGCTGTTGGGACAGTGAAATTAGTATTTCTTATTAATAGGTAAATTTATCCCACCAAAGGAGTATATCCTAAAAGGCACTGTCATATCACATTATATCATTAATAGATCTGAAAAAAAAAGTATTTAAGGCTCATCTATTTGACAATTTCTTTTAACAGTATGTCTGGGCCCCACAAATCACAGTGGAAATTAAATGATCACTTTCTCTTCCTGCTAGATCTAGAAATATAACATACGCTGCCACTTGTCAGTCATCTCAGGGTCAGCCAAAAGCCAGCTGACCTACTCTGAGATCTCCATTAATTTTTAAAAAGTGTTTACTGATTGTCATAAAATGGATTTTAAAAAGCATCAGTGAGCAGCTGAGGATAAACACTGGCAATTAAAGTTTTGGACAGAGATGAAAATATTCTGATAAGGTAGTAAATAGTGGCCTCCGTGGTCTCGTATGATTATATCATTTGAACATTAATGTGTCTGTCCGTCTGTGAAAATGGTGAATTGTGTACCTTAAATTAGAAATACATTGAGTACTTACATGGAATTCTTTGTAAATTGTTTTCATCCTCATAGCAATTACTGGATGGAAATACAGTTTTGTTTTTTGCTTTTTTTGGGAGGGGTATTTTTACTCATTGATTAAGCCATTTCATAACAGAGCTCTATTACATGGCATTACAAAGCAGGACTGTGAACACTGGTTGGTTGCTGAAAGTCAGCTTCCTTCAAAAGGGACTGCTCTTCTCAGCCTTGAGAAAAGAAGGCTGAGAGGGGATCTTATCAATGCCTACAAATATCTAAAGTGTGGGAGGCAAATGGAAAAGGGGAATCTCTTTTCAGTGGTGTTTGGGGACAAGACAAGGGGAAATGGACTAAAACTGGAACATAGAAGTTCTGCACCAATATGCAGAAGAACTTCTTCACGATGAGGGTGACGGAGCACTGGAACAGGCTGCCCAGGGAGGTTGTGGAGTCTCCTTCCCTGTAGATATTCAAGGCCCGCCTGGACGCCTACCTGTGCAACCTGCTGTAGGGAACCTGCTCTGGCAGGGGGGTTGGACTCGATGATCTCTCGGGGTCCCTTCCAACCCCTACAATACTTCACAAACTTTGTATAGTGCACTAAAGGCTAAGCAATATGAATTGTGTAAATGAACAGAAGGTGTTGGCATCACTCAGTTTTTCTGGAAATATGTCTCCAGTTTGAGCAAAAATGTTTGAGTGGATTGAAGCAATGATCAAGAGTAAAGAGATGAACTAATGTGACTAAACCATCAAACTGGATAAAAATAGTAAGGTGAAATGCAGAAAACATTCTGAAGTATTACACCAAATTCACGTTTCTAAAATGCTGTGGATTACATCATTAAAAAAAAAATCTGTCTCACAACAGTATATCAATAGCAACAACAAACAATTAGCTAGTTATATAATTACACTTCAATTTTTGTAGCCTGTAAAAGATAACGAGAAAATTCAAATGCTTATATTTCATACCACATTTATTCATAAATTACAGATAAAGAAATGGAAAGAAGTTCAATAAGGTACTAGAAATGGTGCAGATGGTGCCCCACATCAGGCAGGATCTGTTATGGCTTAAGCTGATTTTAATGCCCAGTTGGAAATAATCTTTGATGTGTAAGAAATGTTCATGGGTTTACTGAGAACTGTTTAAGAAAACGCCTCATGAAGGCTAGATCTGTGCAAGCATTTTTACACTCAAAGAGGCCCTAACGAAATGTGAACTTCTAGACAACTCTGATATGAAATACCTAGCATAGTACTTGATCGTACTGCAGAAGTAAAAAGCATTTTTCTTTAGCCTGGGAAGAAAAAAGCAAAGCATGAAAGATGAATTTTAAGCTAGGTGTCACTGCTAAATATCAAGCCTTTTAATTTTAACAATTTCAAAAAAAAAAAATTAATAATTTAACTGACTAAAATGCAAAAAGGCACAAAAGCCCAGAAGTCCAGCTCTGCTCAAACAATGTTGACTAAACAATTTGTAAAACTTACAGGCTTGTTTGAAGCATCTGTTTATGAAGCATACGTAAATGACATTAAGAAGGAAATGAAAAGTTTCCAGTGACACATTTTAAGCAAAACCACAAGTACATCATGAGAGCCTTAAAAAAATTATACGCAGAGAATAAAAATACTAAGGTCATTAAAGTATCACTGTCTTATTGTAATCCTTTTAGTTGTAATTTTCTAAATAAATAGTAAATGCTTTAGTGAAAAAAAAAGAAAAACAAATATAAAAATGTGAGCTGTTAGTCTGTTCAATTATAGATAATATTAACAATTTTATTGCTGTTTTATGGCTTCTCTCTGTATTTTATAGCTTCTTGAACTTTTCCAGTAGTTCTGCATAATGCGACTAAACTGCTGCTTACTTGTACTCTACTCAGACGTAAAATGCTTCATATGAAATCAAACTCTGTTAAGATATCCAACATAGTCCTAAGTAACCTTCTGAACTCTCTCAGCTTAGATAATAATGATTTAATTTCCATATACTTTGTCAGAAGATCGAAAGTTACCACTAAACCTACATTTTTTATCTAAAAGATTTACACATTCCTTGTATTTCCCATTTATTATATGTTCAAATTTGATATATGAACTCAAGAGCTGAACATAGAATAGTCAATGCATTCCTCCCCCCCCTCCAAAAAAAAAGTATTAAAAAAATAAATCTCAGAAATAAAGTCCAATTCTGCATTTGGAGTTTCTAGTTGGTCATTCTCTTGCAGTCTGGACCTATTTTTCTGAAGAGGTCTTTACTGAATTAGTGAAAATGTGGTAACATTTAAACATTTTGTTAAATTATGTTTGGTACCAGCAGTTACTTCCTACTATCTGCCACATTAATGTGAACTATTACACTGTAAAAGGATCAGAAAAAAATATCAAGACAAGCATCCTAAGAACATGTATGAGTTATCTCTCATACAGGGTTTTGCTACAATACACTTCAATGTGGTACACCATGCTTTTGTGTATCTGGCTTTAGTACCAAATGCTAAGTGAACATGAATGTTTTTATGAATTCACATGGCAGGTAAAGGATAAGGAAGAAAATGTACATTGGCAGCTAAAAATCCACGAGAAAAGGGTGAGCATATGGTAGCAAAGCAGTATGTGGTTTCAAAAAGAGTATTTCAGGCAGAAGAAATCACTTATGCTAGGAGGTTACGGAAGTGACTATACTTATGTTAGAACTGTGGAAACATTAAATATGAATGAAATGCAGAAATAGCTTAAGGAAAGGTAGTAACAGGCTAGAAGCAAAGGATGCAACAGAAAAGAGCTCTGGGAATGAATAACAACAGTAACAGGAGAGACCAAGAGAGCAGCAGCTAGGATTTGTAAACGAGTTCTGCCAAAAGACGAAAGGAATGTTCATTGGATTGGAACCAGTGAAGGACAAAGACAATGCAGATAAGTTTGGAAAAAGTTTAAGGAATTATAGAATCAAAATGTTGACATCAGCTATGTTCTATATCATGAATTTCTGAGAATCAAAAACAGAGAAAGAAGATGGAGAGCAGAAAGAACTGACTGAGTCACAGCAAATGGAAAGGAGAAGAAAAAAGACTGAAAACAGACCATTATACAAACATTTACTATCGAGAAACTTCACTGTGGCAAAGAAAATATTTGGATTCCTGAGAAAGAAATATGCAGTTACAAATGACTAGTTTTATCACACAGAAGTTAAGAGGACAATAATATTGACAAAAATTGCTCTGCATTCTGTTGGACAGTGCAAACACAGAAGCAAGCTGTGTGCTGAAAGAAGTGGGATAAAAATTCCAGAGGATAAAAATTATGGGCCATGTCCTCTGCTTAATTCAAGACTGAAAAGGTGATATTGAGCCACCAGCTGGAAGTCCCAGTTTGGTCTGTTGAGGGATTCTTAGCAGCTTCAGGGCATTTCTTTCCTATATTGGCTCCCCACTGGTCAGTACACCACTGAAAAGAATGAGCTACAAAAGCCATTCAGGCGACATCCTACTTAATGAGCAAAAAGTCCATAATGGTCATATCTGAAATGCCATTGTTTTTAAAGGACTAACACTACAAACTATATAGTTAATGCATGGAGAGATTTCAGGACACCTTACCATACCTTGTGGAGCACTTTCATAGGAATTAGGCCAATTCTTAGATAGGAAATAGTGTATCTGTCATCATTTTTCTTCAAGGTGGAAATTTTTGCTTTCACCATCTTATATTTAGGCCTTGTTTTGCATTATAGAGCAGTTTCTATCATAAACTATCTTAAAATTTGTATTAGTGTATTTAATCTCAACCACAATGAAACCAGAAAGCCAAATAAAATGCATAAAATAAGTAATTGAAAAGGACTTGTTTTTCTAATGTAAAACAAGCTGAGTGAGTTTAAATAGTCTAAATAGTCATTACAGTCTGACTGTGATGTGTTCTTTCCTCTGCACTTGCTGCAGCATTTCTTGTATTATTATAATGGTTTCTAGAGCAATAAATTACAGACACAGAACCAACTGCTGAAAAGTGTAGGCGGCTCACACAGCATGATGCAAATCACACTGTTGGATACTGTTTCTTTGTAACAACAATGCCATTAAAGTCCATGTGATTCTGCCCACCATAAGACAATTTCGCTACACAGCACAGCATCTATGTAGCAACTGAACATGGAAGTTACCATTGCCAAGGCCCTAATTCTGCAAACAGCTATTTTTCTGCTTGAACTCGGTGTGCACAGGTAGTCTTCTAGTAACTATGCACATACACAAAGTAAGCAACTACACAGTCAAATTCTATTATCCAAAAGCTTGGCCATCGGACAGCTATACAGATTCTGATAAATAAGTAGCTGGTTTTCTAGTTTCTAGAGAGGTGGTGGAAACATCACAAATCCCCTTGGAACGAGCACCAATTAACAAAGAGAAGATAGACTGGTCATTTGATGAGGGAAAGAATAGCAATAACCTGTTATCTTTTAAACACACTTTCAATAAATTATGAGAAACACTGATTCCAGAGCTACTCTGACTGTTCCAGCAATGCAGATGTTCATATCTGTTGGTTACTCTTTGCTAAGTAAATTTAAATATTCAGTAAATATATATATATATTTAAATGCTATTTAACTTCAATAAAAATGTGCTGATAAAAAAGGATTTTGAATTAATTTTTTTCTTCTACTTAAACTTAGTGTCAGTGGTATTCGTATAACATAGAATTAGAGATGTGACAAAAATGAATGATGAATACCATGTAAAATTTGGCAGCTTCATACTAATTTTGAGAAAAAGCCAAACTGACTTCACAAGTTCATCTGAAAAAGATTTCTCTTTGAGAACATATGGCTTGCAACTGTCCATAAAACTTGTATTTTGCACTACAGAAGATGGTATTTATAACATGCACCATGTGTACATTTAAATAGGAGAACCAGATGTAACAACCTACATCTCAGGATGTGGGAGAAGTCATAGGAATCCTTTCCTCAGGATCAGGAGTCTGAGAAGTGGGATATTTACTTATCTGTGCTCTGGTACAATTTGACACCCAATTGCATCTAGTACAGTGTACATGCAGCTTTCCAAGGAGATAAACAGAATTCTGGAAAATAATACTCACACTTCTTTCTGTGGAAGCCTATTCTGCTCCCCTCTTCCAGAAAACATTTGATTTTCTGAATCACTATGTACTTGTGCGTTTGGCATCAGGGGTGGCGGTAGTTATATACTAACTCCTGCACATTCTACATAGGGGCCTAGTTAGCTCAGTTCACACATTACTGGCATTTTTTATATCATCTTTTCTGATTTGACATCATCTAAAAATGATTCATCAATTCAGTTGAAAATGTTGCCCTGTGGCATAAATAAATGTTGTTCTTTTCTTCCTGATTTGCTAACAGAATTTACATGATTTTAAAATAATAATTATGCTTCTACTTGCCACTAAAGTGCATTATCACAGCAACCATAGCTCTGTAGCAGAAGTATCTTCCTCACTTACAAATAGCTCATCAGCATGCTGGGGGAGGAAAGCGAAGTGGAAAGAAGGCGAGGGAAGACGAGGCAAGGCAGGGCAAGACAAGAAGAAGGTGGTATTTAAAAAAGAGAATTAGGACAAAAGATAAAGAAGTGTATATTCTGGGAATATTATTGGCTGAGCCTTCCAAATGCATTTTCTATCATTCAGCAGATTCTCCAGTCCCTCTCTTTTCCCAAGTGTTAATTTTATCAAGTGTAACTTCCTCTTAGGTTGTCATACTTACTAATCTTGTCGCAATTGGCACAATTTTTTTAGAGGCAACACCTTCAAGTCACAAACTTCTTATAGCAATGTTTGGTGCATTTTCATTTTGCTCTTGCTTACTGAAAATGCTGTCTTTCAGAGGCTTATGTTTTACTCAAGTGGAAGTATTTGCTAGAACCAGGAAGAATGGAAATGTCAGGATTATTTTCTGTGTTGTATTGATCACAAGTTGTGAAGTAGTAGACTCCATTTTGATTTTTGCTGCTTATCATTTGGTTCGGTTACCAATCATTATTCAGTTTATCTTCCTTTACAGATTTTTGTCTTTTCCTTATGTTACCAAGATCATTTAAAAATAATAATAAAGAACACAGAGTTAAATAAAGGTTATGAGAAAAAAACATGAAAAAACCCATTCATCTGTGGCTGAGGAACTTGGATACGATTAAATGAGATTTGTGCATTTCCCCAGTACCGATCCCGCTGTGGACCTCTTGGTAAAATTTATGGCAGGTTGCAGGTTACTCATTTTGCTGGTTGCTAACAGATTTAAAAGGTCAGCATATCATTCACGAATCACAAGGATATAAGGAATCTTCCTTGTAACTCCAGCTTTTGCCAGTCTCAAAGAAAGCCTTCAAAATATCTTAAGATTTTGAATTAAACATTGATTTATCAGAGGTGGGGGGCAGCAGCAGGGATGGGGAGGCATTTTCACTGCAGTGCAGGCAATGCACATGCTTCATCACATAAGAAGATACCTGCCCAGACTCCTACAAACTGCAGCTGCTTACAACCAGGCACTGCCTGCTCATGAAGGAAGCAAAGTAGCCACTCCTTTGGGTCAGCTGTTCTGGTATCATAGCCATAATCAACAAGTGACAAGGCATGAGGCATTAGCCCTATGCTTGAGAATTTATCACTGTACTGTTTCGATGTGTTGCAATTCTAATAATTTCAAAAATGAAAATGGCATAGAAAATAAATATTTACATAAACACCGTTAATTTGAAAATAGCAAAACAGCAAATAAAATCATAGATGAATCATTATCTTGTACCACGGATATATTCCCCAGATATTTTTCTTATCATAATTTGGCTAATACAAAAATGTCAGCTTTCATCAAATTCTGTACTTAAAAGTTAATCTTTCATTAAAAAAAAAAAAAAGGTAACTAAAAAAATCAAAAGGAGAACCACAAATAAAACTTTAGAAAGGTGATGTTTAATGCAACTCATTTTCACAAAGCCCTATAAAAAGCCTTATTACACATCAAAATAAACACAAAATTCCGTAAGGATTCTCTGAGTTATGATGTTCTAGTTGACATTAAATTTATTATAAAAGATGTGGGTACATCAAATAATAGTTGTTACAAAATAGGAGAAGACAGTAACAATTATGAGATGTTTCAAAATTCTTGAAAAGAGCACAACTGTGATCTTGAAATAATGAACTTCTGTCTGATTTCTTTCAAGAGAGAAAACTTGATTCTGTGACATCACACTATATGCAGTTAAGATATCACAACATTACAATAATTATTTCATCTAAACATGAAAATTCTGAAATGATTACTGCTAAAAGCACTGGAGATTGAACTGTGAAAACCATATATTACTCATAAATGGCAAAGGTTTGTATTTTGCAAAAAACATAGATTCTTGTATAAATAGGGATACTAAAAAATACAGGACTGTTCTCCCTCAGTCATCCAACCTCTAGCAATAATAAGAACAATTTTTTTAAGAAAAATACAACTGCAGGACTATTTTTTTCATTCAAAGTATTGTTGTCACTGATACACATACAATTAAAATAGATCTGAATGTCTGGGACGATAATGCAGCAGTTACCAGTGCTACAGAAAGAGGCAAAGCAAAAGAGATGATTTAAAAAGGAGCAATTCAATTTTCCCTTGGCTTTAAGGAATCTATGAAATTGCTGTGAAAAGATATTAGAAAGACAGGAGGTGAGATGTTCATTTCCAGATGGAAATGTACAAGAAAATATTTGAGAGTGCTCATCACTGACGTACAACAATCTAGAAATGGATTAACTCACCGAGACCATATGGACAGAAAATAGCATGAGTTCTGTATGCCAACATAAATGTAGTACGGTGACGAAAGAAACATAAGGGGTAAGAACTATTGAAAATAACTATGACAGCAAGGTTTATAAAGCAGGAGGAAAATGAAAGGTCATCATCATGGAAAACAAGCCAAAAGATTTTGAAATCCCTACAGAGGGTGTACTTCTATTCCACAAGACCTTCGAAAATATCCCACAGCAGACACAGTTCCTACTACAGGAGACGAAAAATCTCACTTATTTTTTAACAATAAGCATTGATCAACAAAATAGCTAGCAGGGACTCATAAAGCTGAAAGTTAAAAACTATAATAATTAATATTTAGATACCTGGCCTGCAGTATGGAATTCTGCTTCTGTGACAAATCAAGGCTCCTGACACAGGACACTGGAAGCTCAGTGTTTCGAAACGAGGCTCAAGCCAATTCAAATACCAAGCTGGGGATCACTAGGGGAGAATCCAGTCTATGTGCAGGTATCTACAACCAGATAATGGGGAAATGCTAAGACAGGCTGCCTGAAACTTCTCTTAGAGGTCTAAAATCTCAGAGCGCTGGGAGATTCCTCCTTTAGCTTGGGATCTTAGCTCTGAGAGTGTCTTTAAGACTTGAACCATTTTATTCAGAAACTGAGGAAGAGGACAGTCACTTCTTTTTTCTCAGTGTTATTTCAGGAGGACGCATTCCCCTTCTGTTTAATGTATGTTCTGGGAAGAAAGAAGTGTGTCTGTTTATTCGCAGAATTGCCCTGGGGAGAGAGAGGAAGCAGGGAATAAATATAAAGGTGCTGACTTGTGGTACTTTTCAAGAGTTCTGAAAACCTAGCCTCTTCATTCCTGCTCTACTGTCTTTGTCATCAGGCTACAAGTTTGAGCTGGTATTTGCTATTTTACTGCCCCAAGGAACCTTGAATTCTGCTCTGTACAATGCAAAAATCTTAGGAGGAAAGGAAGAGTTTGATTTGAGTGTCTCAATCCAGAAACAGCACATAGCATCTTGTGTTAATGGTATTCTTTAAGAAGACAGCTGTAACCCTAGAAATTTTGTTGGACTGATTGACTTCTTGAACTTAGACAAAAACACAGCCTTCGTAAAAATGCTGAGGCATGAGCTAGACACAGTTACTCAGTCTGCTCAGACCGAGACACTTTTTTTCTGCAAAGTAAATTGAACTTTAGTTACTTTAAATTTTAGGTCAAGAAACAGTGTATTTGGAATTAAGGTGTCACCAGAGTCAGGTAGTAGCTAAAGAAGCATTTTCGGAAACATACTTTGCATGCAGGACCTTCCATATTTTCTAAACAACATTTTGGATACCTTTGTGTTGATCTTGGCCACACACTTTAACATGCTATAAGTCAGGAAATCTGTCACAGAGAGAATTAGAGAAAATTATCTATTCACCTATTTACACCACATACAACAAGGAAAATAATTGCGTCTCTCAAAAGGCTCAGTTAAGCTTGTGAAGATTTATAGAGATTCTGAAACTACCAGGCACAATGCAGCAGGCATCTAAAAAATTGTAATACCATCGGATTTGTTAAGCAAAGACACATTTCCGCAAGCAGCACATTTATAAAGCAGGACTTTCTGTGTCTCTCATCCTAACTGTCCAACATCTAAGGAGATTTTGTTGACATAATTAAGCTCCCTTTATTCCATCTATTCAACTGGGACATTAATTTAGATCTATCCCCTCTGCTTAGACGTCTGTTTCCAGGGAACATTCAAAAATATCTTTTCAGATTTCCATTCCTCTGCTTGATTTCTCCAGAAGTGCTCAGCAAGTTCAAAAATTTTGATGTATTCAAAATAGGATGTAAAAATCTAACATAAAGCTAAAGATTATGTATTATCAGCTGGTAGAGGAAGCTGTGTGGGTTTTTAATCCACATAGCGGCAACATGTCCAAAATCTTGCTTTATTTGGTGTCTCCTATGCATATCAATTAACAGTTCACTGTTAACAAAAGTGTGAAAACACACAAAGCATGAGATAATTTCAGGTGACAGATTTCTCGCTTCAGGGCTGCGCATGAAAAATTTAACAATTCTTAGGTAAGCACTTATCCTAAAAAGCACTTTCCTCCATAAAGTTTATGCTTGGACAGGAATTTTAGGTCCATACCATACTTGCATTTTATAACATTCATCATTTTATACTATTTTAAAACTTTCACCATCCTTATTTGCATCTAAACTTTGATAAAAGTACAATCTTTTTGTACGTCATTAAAATATAACTTCTGTGTTACTTAGTGCAAAGAAGTAAGGAATCTATTATATATATGCTGCTGTGATAGAAAAGGGGTAAATTTTAATTTTTTCTGTGAGATTTTTCTTAGTGAGATTCTTTGCCTATTAAGATAGCTTTTTTTTATTAGAGATCATGTAAATTTCATCAAAAACTTCTTTTTACTACTACTTCTCTTGTGTCTGCTTACTTTAAACGCAGTATAAAATGTCCTATGTTTTAAATTATTTCTCTTGTGTGTTAAGTATTTCCTTTGCTAACTTCAAAACCAAATTGTTAACGAAATATTATAATCTTTGAATCAGATAAAAAATAAAAATAAAAAAGCATATGCAGTTAGGAAGAACGAACTGATATTCATTTACCTCTTGTTATGTTAACAACAGTTCTTATACCTATTTATTCCAGTCCTGAAAATACCATATGACAGGTTTCAGAGGGGCAGCACTCTTCTCAGCTTCACATTTGCAATTGGAAAATAAAAATATAAATAGAAGACCAATCCTCAAACCATTTATTTGTAAAGACATACATAGGCCATAGCATGGGTAACTTTTGCGAAGAGAGCCTTAGTTTTACATGTTTCTTCATTGATTAAAGAAAGCATATGCCCTATATATTTCTTTCTGCCTGTTTCTTATCCATGCAAGGACCTTCCATATCTCACGGCTGATTAATTTCCCTAAAAGTCTTTGACTTGGGGTCTTCTTGAAAGCCTTGTGGAAATCCATATACGCACTATCAAGTGATTCCAAGCTTATGGAATCAAAAGACATGTATCCACATACTTGGATTTTTTAAAATTTGCATTTAATCACACACAAAAAAATTCAGACATTCTTAGCAAAAAAGATTATTCAGTAAAAAATAACTGTGTTTTGTAGGGATGATGTTCAAAATCTCTCTTTTACATTTACAGGCATCGTGTTTCAAGAAAGAAGGTATTTATTTGCACTATCAACTTCTAGTAGAGGTGTAAATTTAAGAATACACTAATAGTCTTCTAAAAGTGAATATAAATAGCTTTTAAAGTAATGTTAATGTCAGCATAGTCCAAGGAAGCCCATCATTTTAGTTAGGGAAGAATAAGCTTTTAGTATGCAAATTAGTAAGAAAAACGTTTTGAAGAAATGCATCAGGTTGGAGATGTAAATGAGGCCTAAAATGTCTCATTAGGTTTTGAATTGCCCTTTTCTTTTGTTGTATTTTTTTTTCTTTTTGTTTTCTAAGCATTATAAATCTTGCTGGCTTCGGGGGTAATTTTCTTGCTTGAGTAAGCCAGCAAGGGTTTTTCCAATAATAAATTGGTAACTGCTTCTCCAAACTCGATTTCACATGAAAATATATACTGAGTTGAATACCACTATATAGTTTCATTTACAGAACATTTGTTTTCTTACATTTTTCTGACATTATTTCTAATGACTCAAACAAATTCTGCTATACATTAGATTTGATGAATCCTTAATATTTACAGTGAAATCTAGTATCCAAAGTTTAATGCAGCAAAATATATATACAATTATCTCTATGGAGAAAGACATCAGAATTTTTTTAATGTGAGACTTCTTTATTAGATAATGGTTCTTTATTAAGAAAACCATTTAAGTTACTATTTTGAACAGAAATCCTAATTATGCTGGCAAAATATGTCACTTCCAGTTCATACATAACTTGAGCTACCGAACATAATCCTTTTCTGTATTAATTTTCCCTCAAATAACAGTGTTTCAGTGCAATGACGTACTGTTGGTGTGAATATATTCTGAAGAACCTCAAATTGTTATGATGCTCACTTCTATTTCAAAGACTTCTGCTGGCTACATTATTGAAATGCTGAGGTATTTATTACTTATCTGTATTACTTCAAAGAACTATGTTTAGGACAGTTTATTAAAAGGTTATGGCATATGAACTTCTTTCCACAAAACAAACAAACAAAAACAACACAAAAAACCTCAACTAACCAACAAATAAACCACAGCCAGAAAGGCCATGCTATGTTCTTATATATTATTTCAGGGTTTTATGAAATGGTGTATAAAAAATAGCTCAGGATAATTTACATTACATGAATGCAATATGATAAATTACTTAATGTGTTTCTTTTCAGGGGTAAGAGATCATCCATATTATTTCAGCTTACAAAACCAGAACTTAAGGCATACTGTCTAAACCAAATAAACAAACTTCTTCCTAAAATGAGAGCCTTATAAGCCAATGGTTCCATTCTTGAGCAGAATAGTTTTGATGGTTGTAATTACTGTTTGCACTGTATTTTGTTGATACATACATGTATATATGTGCACTTTCACTCACACACATATGTATGTACACAATAGTAAATCTATCTTTCACAAAATACATAAGCACCATCTACCATCTCCTTAAATAAAATAAGTCTATTTTGTGATCAGTTCAGATATTTAAAGTAAATACTATTTTTTCTTTAAATAGTAATGGACCTTTATACAGTAGACTGGTTGGATTTTGATGTATTTTTTTTTTCTTTAAAGCTACAAATGCCATTTTTCAGCAAGCAGAAACGTTGTCTTTGACAGATGATACTCAGGATTTAAGTTTCTTTTCCTTTTTTTCTTTTTCTTCCCTTCATGCTTAGCAAATAACTTGGAGCTTTAAATGAAAAATGGACAGGAGAGATTGCAGTAACTTCTACGACTTTGGCCAAGTGATAAGAAATTGATTGCTTTTTTCTAGCTAATTGCCCACTTCCAAAGAAAATTCTTTCTCCCATGAAATCTTTGCCTGGAGAGTACGGTATTCTAGATATCTAAGAAACGCGTGTGCTTCCAAGTCATGAAGTCATAGAATCATTAAGGTTGGAAATGATCTCTAAGATCATCTAGTTCAACCGTCCACCTACAACCAAGATTGCCCATTAAACCACTAAACAATGTTCCTTTGTACCATGATATTAAATCAGCTATATTAAGTCAATGATATTAAAAATGTTTGACTGATTTTCAAGTGGTAAAATTCTCTAATGGTGTAAAATTTTGCAGTTTATTGACCGAAATTTTCTGCATCCCATTTAGTGACTCTGTCTAGAGGGTCTGTGACTGTTGCTTGGATATAATGGAAAATGAATTTTTAAGAATATAAATTAATCCTTTGATGGTGATGGAGTTAGAGTTGCTAATGCGGAAACAATCCATACACACTCTTCCAAGCTAAGAGAGAAGACATAAGATTATGTCCCTACAACCTCTAGCGTTTACTTTTCTTCATAATCGTATTGTAGTTCACAGACAAGAAAAGAATATGGGAAATCTTGTCAGGTACATTTAACAAATATTCCTTGGAGAACTTTTTTTTTTTTTTTCTTTTGAACAAAAACATACTAGGCACTCATTTCATATCAGGGAAAAGCTTCAGAACTACTTTAATTTTTGACCTATATATATAGATGATGACCTATATATATATTTTTTGATTTATCTATATATAGATACACTAATTAATTCAGAAGTTACACTAATTAATTCAGAGCTCACTCTGTGAATCTCCAGGAAATGAATCAATTACAGTAATAACAGTGAATACAGTGAGGATGCTCTATTTTGGGTACTAAGAAGCAGATATATGTATGAAGGATCCTTCAGGTTGATATATTAATTTTACTGAACATTCCCTCACGTCTGCTGCTTCAGTACTGCTACAGAAGCATGTGAAAACTGCTCACAACAATCACATTTCACAGTCTTTACTCTTGATACCATCAAGGTCTGCCATGTTCGGTTTTTAACTTGTCACAAGAAATCAAGGAAACCTCAGACTTGCACGTTTACTACAGTTGCTGGCTCACTGGTTCCAATCTATCCTTTCTATGTCCTCACTAGTACTCAATACTTTCAAGCCACCAAGTAGAAGGATAGAGTATACGTCTACCTTGCTCAGAAATTCATCGTTACCTTATTCTTTTAACTACACTGAATAATTCAGAACACTTTCATTACTCATATCTGCATGTCTCTCAAATTCTTTTTTACAAATTCAATTCTTACACATATTGATAGCATCCCTCATTGTGTGTTAAATGAAAAAAGCTCTAAAATTTTCCTTAACTAGAAAACAATCTTGGAAAATGTGTTGGGTTCCTTTTCATTTTAACCAATGCAATTATAGTGAAGTATATTAAGAATTAGTATAGATGCAAATCAATATTTTTAGTTAGTGATTATTTTTGATGTGGAGTGGGTGTACAAAAGTCACCAAAAGGATTTTCTTACAGTATCAAAACATATTGTTGTAAGAAGGTGCTATGAACTTTACAATAGCATTCTCATTTTAATCTAACAGCTACATAAAAACACTTCACTCTCTGAAAAGAAAAAATACTAACTACAGTCACCAAAGATTCTTCATAAACTAAGTCATTAGGATCCTGTCCTGATTTTTCCATACAGATTACATTTATTTAATTTTTTTCTTCAGTCTACCAAAAACAGCTGAGGTCTACAACAGGTATTTGTGTAAATATATTTGTATGTACGTACCAGTTGACCAGACTCAAGAGTACAACTGAACAAGTTTCTCTAATAGCAAATTTTAAGCAATTCATATACTTGGCAATACTCTGCGGAAACACTCACCCTAGTGTCTTTATGTCAAACCAGCCAATAATTCTCATTCCTATTTAAAAAATACATGCTTAGTCTAAGCATCAGGATCACTAAGCAGATCTTTATTAAATGCCCAGTACAAATGGCCAAGTGTCTTTTGAGATAAGCACTTCAGCTGAAATCACTGATTTCATTTGGTGTGGGCTATTCAGCAGCTCACAGAAGGCAGGCAAATTCTCAGAGATAGCAACTGGAAGAAGTAGGTGGTCAGATAGGAGGTAATTGAAGTTAAGGATTACAGTAAACAAATGTTAATTTGGTAATATACAGGTCATTCAGCATGGATTTTCTTGCTCTGCACTCTGTGGATTTTACTCTTTGAACTGCTAACTTCAATTATTGTAACAGAAAACACTAGTCCAAAAGGTATTGGTTAAAAGGAATAAAATACAGTGAATTTTCCTTAATGAAGATGTTCTTGTAAAAACATGGGAAATACTCTACTTATTAGGAAAAACAAACAAACAAACAACAACAACAACCAAATAAACACACAAAACATCCCACAATCTGATTGCTTTAAGGAAGTAGGAGCTACAAGCAGTTGGATTTATTCCCAGTTGTCTTCCCCTCTGCCTTTTTCTCAGTAGCAGTACATTACCTATGCTCCAAAAAACGGCAGGAGTTCTAAGATCAACTACAGTTTTGCCCCTCACAACAGGACAAAAATGCTACCTGAACCACATTGGTAACATCTCACATAAGGTCAAGGATATTCATACCTAACAAGCTTTCTTGTAGGAGCTAGTCTGATGTTGTCTAATGTACCTGCTCGAAACAGTGATTTTGAAACAAGATATCAAATTGATCACTAAGTCAGAGGAAGCCGGCCCTTGCAAAGGAGAAGCACAGTCTCCCAGGAAAAGAGTTTTACTGTTGCATTCGTAAGCACCCCTTGCTGGCTACAGTCAGTCAAGAACTTGTCACTAGCTGTAAATGTAGCAGGCTTTTACTGACACTGTTGCCAGCCAGGGAAAAAATATACTGATGGCCATTCTCAAAGGATCAGATGTTTTAAAAATATTTATAAAAAATAAAAATAAAAAAAATAATACGATGAGCTTTCTGATGTAAAGCATCAAGTGTTTCAAAAGGGAATGCAATTTCAGAGCATATTGCTTTTGCTTCTTTTCCTAACATTTTGACAGCCTCTCCTACACCTGGTCATAAAACTGGCAATAAGCTTCACCACAAACAGCAGCATCCAAACTCACAACACAAGTAGTAACACAGTGGGGTACAGTTCTTTGGGAAATAAATGAGATTCTGGTCTTGTTAAACGCAAGACAGAGAAACCTACTTAGGAAATTGTTCAGGCAGAATTCAGAGGCAAGACATCTACTCTTAAGAAACATGCATCGTTCGTTAGTCTAGAGAGAGCGCAGGCACCTCCAGCTCTGCTACTCTGTGTGTCCTTAGCTGCTGCTGTCTTATGGGAGTGAGGCAGCTCACTTCACATTTCTGAGGACATCAGTGTCAAGGGATGATCCTATTTCACAGATACGAGCCCCAACTGCCTGAGCTTGCATCACAAAAAAGTTAAGCTTTTTGCATTAAAAAAAAAAAAACAAAAAAAAAAAAAAAAAACAGAAAGAAGGAAGGACTATCTAGAAAGGGGTTCCAGAGGTTCCTCTGTAATCTTGCTGTAATCTTGAACAGTGCTGTAGAGCCAGGACAGCTGCTCCGATCCTGCTTTTTTATCCTCCTTCATTTTAATCTTTGGATTTTTAAATTTCTGTTTTTAAAATCTGTGCTACAGTTTCATGTTTCTCCTTGAGATAAGCTATCATACATACTAAAGTATTTCAAAAAAGCAGTGGAGTATAAGGATTTGTGCACAGGAATGGCAGTCTCTTCTGTTTCTGAAATCATAATTTAAAATGCTTGGCTGTCCTGGCAACTCTGCAAAAGTGTTTCCTCATATCTGGAGATGAAGAGATTCACTTCTAGTACAGAGGAGAACTTTTAAAATTATTAGCATGAAAGTGTGAAAGTAAAAACTCATCTGTAATACCACCCCTCAGCCACCCAAGGCAACAAAACACCTTTTGTCTTTTATATAGACCACACTTTTCACACTGTTGAATGAAAATTACGTGGCCAGGAAAAAGTTCCTTCTGGACCTCAGAAGAATTTAGAGATTTAGGGTAACAGAGGCAGTGAAAAATTCTGAACATTGATTGACTCAGTGCTGACGGTTAGGCTGAGATCCACAGTGAGTTTTCTCAGTAGAATGAGAGCAACAACATGACCTGCAGGGGGATATCAGGACTTGAGAAGTTCTACTGTTTGAACAGACTCGGTGATAGGTGTTTATTTTTACCAAAACAGTGATCTCAATGCTGCCCCTAGTTTGACTAGTGATATGCTGATATAACAAATGTTTACAGGAATTTAAATATAAACCCAGCAGTGAAAAACAAGAAAAACTTCACTGGAACTTCCTTACAGCGCTGCAAATGTAATTCAAACACAAATATTGTTATGGCTACAACTAAGAGCTACAACTTTCTACTGTACATAAGCTTGAAGAAGAGCTTTGAACCATCTTTAACACTGACTCTTTCCCTAGCCTCTCTTCCAAGTCTACACATCAGTTGAAAAGGTACAACCAGAAGGAAGGTTTAGTAAGACACGATACATATGAACATACTCACACATTGTGTGTAACACTGTATGTATTTGCGTGTGTAAATGCACATGCATCTGTACTTGGATAGAGAGAGAGAAACAGGAAACAGTAAAAATGTAGGCTTCAGTTACTATTAGAATACTTACCAAAAATGAGTGTGTTCACCAGCTTACATGCCTTAAGCACAACTTAAGTTCAGGCAAACATTCAAATGATAAATGACTCTGACTCAGTTTCCCCAGCCATACAGATCAGGCAATACTCTTCACTGCAGAAGTCTTTGCATTAAAAAGCACAGCAGAAAGGTTTAAAGGTCAGCTAAATGTCACATGGGAAGACTTCATGTGAACCACTGAACTTTGCAAATTAGATGGTAACTTAATAATCAAAGGAAAAATACTGATAAAGAAGTACAAATTGTATGTTGTGTTTTTTTTTTTTCTAGCTATATTTTAGCTTATTACTTACTACGTACCCTTTTAGAAGTAGGAGAATATTTTCAGTAGTATGTGATATAAAATTTGAGATCACATTCAACCTCAGTTGATCAAAGGAAATCATTTCTATGATGTTAATTGTGCAAAACACAGTTTCAAAAAGATCAACTGTTATGATAACATGCACTGGTATATTTCTTATTTAGTGCGAGGTTGGAAATAATTAGTATAATAAAACATACAGTTCACAGCAAAGACAAAAATCAAAATAGATGTTTTTCAGTGAAACTGTCAACCTGGCAAGCTTGGAACTGTGACTTAAATATAGAGTCAAAACAATCAGATCATTAAACAATAAGATGTTCCTTATCAACAACAAGTAAAATCTCCAAGTCTTTATGGTATGGTTGCAAATTTATCCTAAATAAGCATGGGTGAACATCAATCCCCTACATCCCTAGTTTGCTAAATTAAATTGCATATTTTCATCCTCAGGCACTATTTCTTACCACAATGTGCAGTTAAAAAAAAAAAGTCACAAAATCCTAAACATATTGTTTATAAACATTCAGTAAATCTTGAGTGATGCTGTACCATAGAGTATGGCTACAGAAACACTGAAATTAGTTTTTGGTATATGAGATAGAACTATGCCTTCAATATACAGTAATTGAATTTACAGCTTAGTTGATTGGATATAGCATTTTAACATCATTTTGGAGGTTTAAGAATTGCAAGAGTGACAACCCTTCAGGTATTTTGATCACCGGCACAGAAGCATGTAACATACTTTGTGTTCAAGGGGAACCTTTATCCTGGATGCAAAGCTGGTGCAGAATTATAATCACTTTCAAAAAGATTGCAAGCCTGTGGGTATTAAGCTTTGCACTCACCAAGCTCAACCACAAAGATTTATGCAATCTACTCTGGGACCTGACACTTATTCATAGAGTAGATCTGATAAGTGCATTCTGAGACCTTGAAGTTTATTCTCATCAGAAGTTTTGTATTTAAGGACTCAGCCATTAGACCTTTTTAGTGTTGATCAAAAGTGCTTCATTATGAGCTCAAGCACAAACACTCTACAACTACATAACAGAGAAAAAAAATGGAAAGGAAAAGGGAAAGAAAAAGGGAAAAGTGTTAGACCTTTCAAAATAAAAGTGAATGCTGAAAGTGTAAAAATTAGCTGTGATGTTTTTAGGCAGCAGTCAAGATTTTCTTTGCTTTTGCTTATCTGGAAATAATTTGTCAGATACGTTTGCTTTCCACTCTCAGGCTATGTAAGTGACAGAAGATATGTGCATCCAAAGACAATAAACTGTATTTTTCTTAATTTTATTACACCCACTGAAACAGATAGTTAATTCAGCAAAAAACAGTATTGTTCAAATAAAATGAAAAATCAGCAATACCATGATTAAATTAAAAGAGAATTTTACTGTGCATTTGCAGTTCATCATTTTCTATCCTCCTATAGAGAAAATATCATGGATCATTTATCTATAAAGATTTTTAGAAAGTTTATTTATTTATTTATTTTCCAATGGGAAGCCCAAAGCATGTGAATACAATCATTCTCTCAGCTCTCCAAGCTACTTAGGGCTTTAAATTAAGCCTTTTAAGACTAACATAATATTTCAAGTGTAAAATTGTTTATATCCTTCTATCTTCTTGCCACACAGTAACAATAGAACCTCAGAACCCCAGGATGGCTGAGGTGGGCAGAACCTCTGGGTCCCCCTGCTCCAGCCCTGCTCTGGCAGTGCCACCCAGACCAGGGTGCCCGGGCCCAGGCCCCTCTGGGACATCTTCCAGGAGGAGACTCCACAGCCTCGGGGCAGCTGCTGCCATAGCTCTAGCACCCACACAGCACAGAAGTAGAGAGGGAATCTCCTGTATTCCAGTTTGTGCCCATTGCCTCTTTTCCTGGCACTAGGCACCACTGAACAGAGCCTAGTTCTGTCCTCTCTGCCCATGTCTCTCTTGTACTGGGGGCTCAGAACTGGACCCATTACTCCAGGCGTGGCCTCACCACTGCTGAGGGAAGGATCACCTCCCTTGACCTTCTGGCAGCATTTTTAAGACAGCTCATGATACCATGACCCTTCTTTCTGACAAAGACATGTTGCTAGCTTACAGCCAACTTGGTATCCATCAGGATCCCTATGTCCTTTTCTGCAGATCTGCTTTCCCAGTGGGCAGCCCCCAACATACATTAGTGCCTGGGGTTGTTCCTTTGCAGCTGCAGGGCTTCATACTTTGTTGAACTACACGAGGATCCTGACAGCCCATTACTCTAGCCCATCCAGGTCCCTCTGGATGGTGTCAAAACTCACAGTTTTGTGTTGTCTGCAAACCTGCTGAGGGTGCACTCTGCCCTATCATCCAGGTCATTAATGAAGACATTAAACAGTACTGGACACAATATTGACCCCTGGGGAATGCTGCTACTTCCTGCCCTCCAGTTGGTCTTTACACCACGGATCACTACTCTCTGGACCTGGCCATTCAGCCAGTTTTCATCCACCTTACTGTCTGCTCATACAGCTTCTTTTTGAAGATGTTAAGGGAGGCACTGTTGAAAGGCTTGACGAGGTCAAAGTAAACAATATTCAATGCTCTCTCCTCATCAACCACCAAGCCAATCATTTAATTGCAGAAGGTTATCAAGTTAGAAAATTACAGAATCATATGAATCATAGAATGGCCTAGGTTGGAGGGGACCTTAAAGATCATCTGGTTCCAACCCCCTCTGCCACGCTCATAAGTAAAGCATGTCTTCCCCTTGGTGAACCCATGCCAGCTACTTCTGGGGATTTTCTGGTCATTCATGCATCTGGAAATGGTTCCTAAAATTAGCTGCTCTTTCACCTCCCCACAAACTGAGGTAAGGCTGACTGGCCAGTAGTTCCCTGGGTCCTCCTGCTTGGCTTTCTTGAAGATAGGAGTGAGGTTTTCTTTTCTCCAGTCCCCTGACACTTCTCCTAGTTATAATAATCTTTTGCAAAAAATTGAGTGGTCTCACACTGACATTAGCCTGCTCCATCAGCAGCCAAGTCCCATCAGGGCCCATAGACATACTGTATGTCAGATTGCTTAGGTACCCTAATCTGAATCTCTTCTAGCAAGGATACATCTTTCTTGCTCCAGACCTAACCCCCCGGTTTCCAGAGCCTGCGATTTCTGAAGGCTGGTCTACCTTGTAAAGACTGAGGCAAAGAATGCATTCAGTGCATCAGCCTTTTCAATGCCATATGTCACCAGGGCCACTACCCCAGTCAGCAGCAGGCCTATGCTTTCCTAGACTACCTTTTGCTGATCATGTATCTATAGAAGGCCTTCTCATTGCATATGACATCCCTTGCCAGATTCAACTCCAGTATGAAAAATGGCTGTGATGTTTCAGGTTTCATAAATTAAAATATTGTAGGTATATCTATCCAGTTCAGAAGTATAGAGCTTTTTTCCTTGTGGTCATATNAATTAGCTGTGATGTTTTTAGGCAGCAGTCAAGATTTTCTTTGCTTTTGCTTATCTGGAAATAATTTGTCAGATACGTTTGCTTTCCACTCTCAGGCTATGTAAGTGACAGAAGATATGTGCATCCAAAGACAATAAACTGTATTTTTCTTAATTTTATTACACCCACTGAAACAGATAGTTAATTCAGCAAAAAACAGTATTGTTCAAATAAAATGAAAAATCAGCAATACCATGATTAAATTAAAAGAGAATTTTACTGTGCATTTGCAGTTCATCATTTTCTATCCTCCTATAGAGAAAATATCATGGATCATTTATCTATAAAGATTTTTAGAAAGTTTATTTATTTATTTATTTTCCAATGGGAAGCCCAAAGCATGTGAATACAATCATTCTCTCAGCTCTCCAAGCTACTTAGGGCTTTAAATTAAGCCTTTTAAGACTAACATAATATTTCAAGTGTAAAATTGTTTATATCCTTCTATCTTCTTGCCACACAGTAACAATAGAACCTCAGAACCCCAGGATGGCTGAGGTGGGCAGAACCTCTGGGTCCCCCTGCTCCAGCCCTGCTCTGGCAGTGCCACCCAGACCAGGGTGCCCGGGCCCAGGCCCCTCTGGGACATCTTCCAGGAGGAGACTCCACAGCCTCGGGGCAGCTGCTGCCATAGCTCTAGCACCCACACAGCACAGAAGTAGAGAGGGAATCTCCTGTATTCCAGTTTGTGCCCATTGCCTCTTTTCCTGGCACTAGGCACCACTGAACAGAGCCTAGTTCTGTCCTCTCTGCCCATGTCTCTCTTGTACTGGGGGCTCAGAACTGGACCCATTACTCCAGGCGTGGCCTCACCACTGCTGAGGGAAGGATCACCTCCCTTGACCTTCTGGCAGCATTTTTAAGACAGCTCATGATACCATGACCCTTCTTTCTGACAAAGACATGTTGCTAGCTTACAGCCAACTTGGTATCCACCAGGATCCCTATGTCCTTTTCTGCAGATCTGCTTTCCCAGTGGGCAGCCCCCAACATACATTAGTGCCTGGGGTTGTTCCTTTGCAGCTGCAGGGCTTCATACTTTGTTGAACTACACGAGGATCCTGACAGCCCATTACTCTAGCCCATCCAGGTCCCTCTGGATGGTGTCAAAACTCACAGTTTTGTGTTGTCTGCAAACCTGCTGAGGGTGCACTCTGCCCTATCATCCAGGTCATTAATGAAGACATTAAACAGTACTGGACACAATATTGACCCCTGGGGAATGCTGCTACTTCCTGCCCTCCAGTTGGTCTTTACACCACGGATCACTACTCTCTGGACCTGGCCATTCAGCCAGTTTTCATCCACCTTACTGTCTGCTCATACAGCTTCTTTTTGAAGATGTTAAGGGAGGCACTGTTGAAAGGCTTGACGAGGTCAAAGTAAACAATATTCAATGCTCTCTCCTCATCAACCACCAAGCCAATCATTTAATTGCAGAAGGTTATCAAGTTAGAAAATTACAGAATCATATGAATCATAGAATGGCCTAGGTTGGAGGGGACCTTAAAGATCATCTGGTTCCAACCCCCTCTGCCACGCTCATAAGTAAAGCATGTCTTCCCCTTGGTGAACCCATGCCAGCTACTTCTGGGGATTTTCTGGTCATTCATGCATCTGGAAATGGTTCCTAAAATTAGCTGCTCTTTCACCTCCCCACAAACTGAGGTAAGGCTGACTGGCCAGTAGTTCCCTGGGTCCTCCTGCTTGGCTTTCTTGAAGATAGGAGTGAGGTTTTCTTTTCTCCAGTCCCCTGACACTTCTCCTAGTTATAATAATCTTTTGCAAAAAATTGAGTGGTCTCACACTGACATTAGCCTGCTCCATCAGCAGCCAAGTCCCATCAGGGCCCATAGACATACTGTATGTCAGATTGCTTAGGTACCCTAATCTGAATCTCTTCTAGCAAGGATACATCTTTCTTGCTCCAGACCTAACCCCCCGGTTTCCAGAGCCTGCGATTTCTGAAGGCTGGTCTACCTTGTAAAGACTGAGGCAAAGAATGCATTCAGTGCATCAGCCTTTTCAATGCCATATGTCACCAGGGCCACTACCCCAGTCAGCAGCAGGCCTATGCTTTCCTAGACTACCTTTTGCTGATCATGTATCTATAGAAGGCCTTCTCATTGCATATGACATCCCTTGCCAGATTCAACTCCAGTATGAAAAATGGCTGTGATGTTTCAGGTTTCATAAATTAAAATATTGTAGGTATATCTATCCAGTTCAGAAGTATAGAGCTTTTTTCCTTGTGGTCATATCAAACAAGAAGAAATATGGACTAGTCAGATTCATACAACTTACACAGCTGAGTGTATGTGCAAGTTCTCCTGTGAGCACTTTTTAGAAAGATCTGAAAAATCTGTTTGAAAAGCAAAATAAATTTATTGCTAAGATATGAAATGTATCATGGAAAGTTTTCACCGCTCTGAGTCATAAACTAAGGATGCTGATTTATTTTAGGTGAAGTCCTGAGTTTTTCCACTACATCTTAAACTGCAATTTTTCCCCGAGCAAAAGTCATTTCTCAATCTTATCTTCATGAATTCATGTTTCTTTTTACGAGAGAAGAAAATCTGTGAGTAATATCAGCTAATTTTTAGAGATGGAGAATACCATTTTTACGGTAACTCTAGCAGAGTGCGCTCAGAGTATAGAAATTCAGAACAACTACAAACTTTCCATCATATAACAATGCAAGACAGTAGCCATCAAGTTAGCTCAATACTCTAATTCAGCCTTCAAATTCAAATATTCATTATTTCTGTCAAGTGCTTATTTTGAAAGATGCTTTTTACTCTCTTTGATCTGCAATAGTATTCTGTGCTTTACTGCTTTGATGTTTGGTGAAGAATGGTAATTGTTATTGCAGGATAGAGGACAGCCATTTAAATGAAATATGTTTTGATGAATAACTTCCCAAATTTCTCCTATATAGTAATACAGATTTATATTACATATTTGCATTTCTTCCTAAGAAAGATCTCTTCTTTAAGAAAGGTTGCTATGGGTTAATACAACACCCCAGCCATTGGTTTGTAATACCTCATCTTACATTTACATCTGTCAAGCTGGCTAGTTTTAAGATTTGTTCAGAATTATTTTGGGAGCCAAACAAAATATGTATTTTTTAGTGGCAGGCCTAAATGATCATTTTGTCACCATAGTAACATGCTGTATTCAAATATAAGTTACAAATAACAATTAAAAACAACATTTTTTCTGCTGTAAGTCAGTTAATTACAATGATAACCAATTATCACCTTTACCATTAATCTTGACATGTGTCTGATGTATGATGTGCTTAGTACGTAGCAATTCCATGAGAGTGAGATTGCAGAACAGAAATCAACAGTCATATGTTTTGAAAGAGTTTTGAGATTTTACATGTATCAGCATTTAAAATTAGAATCGACACCTCTTTGCTCTAATTCTCAGCTGGTGAATTTTACAGAGTAGTTCTTGACTAAAGGAGCAGGCTCTTTTTAATCAAGAACTCAACAGTCAGGAAACAGCCAACAGAAACTGCTACCTGCAGAAGTCTCTAAATGTCACCAGAAGGAATTGAAAACAGAAATTCAGATTAATGTAAATGTAAAATCAGAAGTAATATAAAAACAGAAGAACAACAGCTCCACAAAAAAACAAATAGGAAAAAAAAAACATAACAAAAGCTCAAAAAAAAAAAAATCACTAACAGATGACTAAAGAACAGAGGAAACAAAGAGAAAAGGAAAAAAATCCAAACAACTGAAAAACAGAAAGGAAAAAAATCCACCAACAGGCAGAAAACGCGAAGAAAAAAGCCACCATACGCCTGCCAATCTGTCTTACCAAAACCTCTCCTTTTCCAAAACACGCACATCCATTTCATTTTTCATGCTTGACAAAAAATGCAAAGTGAAAAAATCATCTCTCTAACTGCTGAACTCTCTCCTCGCTGTGCTCTTGTATTGCCTTCCTGCTTCCTAACTAAACGGATATTCCAGTATTAATTTTAGTCATACCTTGTGAATTAAAGGCAAATCTGAGCTGTTTGTACTCTGGCATTGCATGCTGCAAGTTTGTGCAAATATATTTATGGACTGCATCTTCTTTCATTACCTTAAAGAGACTGCGTTGCACAAACATGCATTTTGTACCATTTAGTCATTCTCTGCAGCTGATGACTTCTTCTATTTGATTATTTGATTGAATTATCTTGTTTGTGACAACAGCAAAGCATGTCTTGATTAGTATATTAGGGATGAATGATTTACAAGTTTGATAAAAGCTGCCTTGTTGCCAGTCATCATTTAGAAGACATGATAATTTCTGGAGCTAAGGAAAATTGAATTTGCAAGGAAAAATAGTATTTTTCTTCAGCTTAGCGAGACCAGGGCTCCAAAAAACCCACTAAGACAACTAATCAACTTACATTCATTAAAAATGGGAGTTCATGTTCCTGTATTCTACCCGCCCCATTACCATGCTAGCACTGCACCCCTCTGAAAGCAAATGGAATTCACTAAAACAGCAGTAAAACTCAATCTGGATAATTTTATGCCTTTTTAAAGTGTTTAATGGCTCAGAAAAAGATTATACGAACACCACAGCTAATGAAAGGGCACGGGATTACAAGCTGGAAGCTGTGAAAGGAAAAATAAGTAAAGGAGAGCAGGAACAGAAGGGAGAAGAATGATCCCTCCTGTCTTTGGTGAGAGAGGGAAAAAACACAAGGATCTGTGTTACATGTACCCTTTATCATTTATTTAACTACCACAATGAAGACTTCATTATATTTAAACAATAGTAGGCTTTGAAACAAAGCTAGTTTTTGAATGAATACACTTTCACTAACTACAGGTCACTCCAGGGAAAAATATGCTGAATTTGAGAAGATCCATGCCCAGAATATCATGTTTTAAACCTGGAACCTCATGCTGTCAGGGCCAATTTAAATGGCTCAAGATCAGTCACACCTTAAGAGTGCCTGAATGTAGCCTGGAGAACTTCTAACAGTTGTTCACATGAATATAAATACTCTACCTTATTTTTCTAAAAATAACTTAATTATTGTTGCCTCATCAATTTATGCCAGCCCAGAATAGCTCATATTTGCGAAAAGTAAGAACTTAATCTTCACAATAAATTGAGAATAGATCACATCCAAGAATGTAACAACGTGACCTGATTTGCCACTCACTTTAGGTCCTCAAAACCTAACATAGAACACGATTTATATAAAGGTGAAATTTGACTAAAATGCAGTGTTGCATGCTTCAAGCATCTGAGACATGCCTTTCTGTCTCATTCCAGATGAAAAAAAAAAAATTCTAATAGAGATTTTTGTAATGAGATGAAATTCATGAAAAGAGAAAAGGTGAAGGAGTACACTATCTATTTATTCACCTAGTAAACATACAAACAATCTTAAAAAATACTTTGATGAAAAGAAAATATAACTATGCCATTGTAAAGGCATATTTCTCTGTTCCTGTGACTATCATTTCTATATAACCATATACATATAGTTTTTTGTCACTGTATGTTATGTATGCATTTCCTATAATAATAAATTTCTAGTTATACAGTGAAGTATTATGTTATTATGAAATAGATAATGGTTACTAGCTGCAATTCAATGACTAAATTAACAAACCTCCAAAGAAATAAGTGGAATTGCAATTAAAAGAAAAAGCATTAAGTTGATGCTAGATATTGGGAGTCCTTAAAGAAATCTGAGAACACAATGATACTATCATTTTGTTTCTACCTCTTCTTCAAACTGCTTCTGTAGCATAAGGATCTTATAAACAATGATAATGTATATATAGAAAGATACCTGCATCTATACACAGCCTCAAATAAAACATTGACTCTCTCACACTCAATAGAAATTATTTGCAAATGTTACAGAAGAGTTTCCAAAGCAATCTGTACAATTACATAAATGGTAGCAGCTGGTGATGTAATGCATTTACACTACACTACACTATTGCAGATATCCTAAGAGGAAAGATTAAGATAAGCATGTATTCTTTCATAATTAAAGCTATTTCTATGTCTCAGAACAGCAATGGCGAGAGATCAAGTTGATCAAATACTTTGATCAGTGATATGGCACTTATGCAAGAATGATCAACTGCATGACAGAGATTATTTTGCTGATATTTCTATAGAAGGAAATCTGAGGTCACAGAGGACCACATACTCCACATGAGTCAATAAATATTTTGCTGATATGAAAAAAGCAATTAAATTGGAACAACAATAAAAAGATAGCTTGCAAGACACATGGAATGAGTCTTCCATTCTACCTGTCACTGAGGTCACTCCAGGTGCTTTCTAGGTCCAGTTTTACAAGCCCAGCTTCAAAAATGATGTAGGTCCTTTGATACAACTCAGGTAGTTCAAGAAAGCATGGATTTAGAAAAAAGAAGAAGATTTGGAGGTGGAGGGAAATACGTGAACAAAGGGAAAACAGATTTGAATTTACACTGTAAAAATGAAGACTCAAGGTAGACTTCAGGAAAACCATTTCAAATTACAATTATAAAAAAGGTATCATAGTAATTTACCTGAAGTGGTTAGAGGTTTTTAAGAGCAGACTAGAAAAATGTCTGCCAGGAATGACATAAACACAGTTGATTCTGACTTTGGCAGAAGACTCAATAATTAAATGACCTCTTGACATACCTTCAAGTGCGATTACTCAAAGATTTACATTGCAGCTAGAAAGATAATATTAAGTTTTCAAGATTACCTTTAACAAAATAATTCATAAGAAACTTACAAGTCTAATAAGTAAAAATGGCAGAAAATACAGCTGAAATATAAGAGTGATATCAACAATTCTTGATCAAGCTTTCTGAGATGCCAAAATGAGCAACATTGTATTATTACTGTAACAGACTTTGAGCAGGGAAAACACAATATTAACAAGTGGAACGCAAAATTAAGCAAGCACAAAAAATGAGAAAATACAGAATCAACACCTACTAGCACTGCTACCCCGAAATACAGCTTCTAGAACATATGAAGAATTTTCTGTTTTAGTAAATAATATTTTGTTAAATCTTTAAACATAAAAGCTTAGCACTGAAGCAGACTTTGAACTCTGTCCTGTGGAGATGGAAAGAAAGAGGAATTGAACATAGCTCAGCTAAACTAATTTAAGGGAAGACAGACCAAAGACAAGGGAAAAAAGACATGCATATGTTTAGGCACAGACACTGTATATAGGAAACATGGTTTTCTGTTTTGTATTGCAACAGTGAATAGTTTTACAATTCTCTCTTGAGATAAAAGTTCCACGGGGAGCTGGGGAGAATGTAGTCTAATTTATTTTAATGATCAGAGCAGTCAATTAAGTGCCTACACTTATAAGAGAAGGACTTTTTATGTGTGGTCATTTTCTTAATAAAGATTTCCCTAAACATTGGATGACTACATTTGGAAAATGTGAGTAGCCATTATTCTCTTAATGACTAGTACATTCAATACAGGTATTGTTTTCATGTGTCCTTCAAAATGAGACTCTTTCCTTTAGGATCTTATGATTTTTACAAAAAAAGAACCCAATGTTTTCTTCCAGATGTAAACAGAATAGTCCAAATCTATTCTTAGGTAACTGCTAGCTATCATCTGCTGAAACAGGAAAATGTATTTCTGAAGAGAAAAACAAAACATAAAAAATGCAAATGTTCATTTTCATTCCAAAATGCCTGAAACTTAACAATTTTACAGATTTGTTCAATGTGTTCTCCAAGTTCTAATTGAAAAAAAGAAAAGTATTTGACAATGGGGATGTGTTTTAAATGGTGCTACTTGTAATGTTAAAGAAAATACAAAAAGGACAGCATCTTTCGAGAAAATGAATAATGGCACTGTGGAGAATTTGTTGTTGAATTTGTAAAATGGAAAAAGAGCTACATGTGGATGTTGTGCTTTGAGGACCAGATACTTGAAGACTGATTTCATATCAATAGGATGCTGGCACTATTATTGTCAGGAAGTTGGCCTATCACCTACAGTGGCAGCTTAGCAGATTCACTCAAGCAAAACTAGACTCCTTACAGTGTATCTCTTGCAGGCATATAAGCTGCAAGGTTCAAAGTAGGTGATCAAAGAAAACAGTAAGCCCTCAACAGCAACAGACTTCACCAGCATTAAAGGACTGAGAGAAGCTTTCAGCAGGCAGAAATCACATCTAGTCAAATCTGTTTTTTAGAAATTCTACATACTACTGATTGAGAACTTGCAATTTACAGACTCTCTTTAGGGCATTTTCAAGACTAATAAGCCGTGTTCCTGAACACTTATTCCACTAGCTCCTGATTCTTGTTACTGTGCTGCTAAAAGAGGAACTAGTGTTTTAACACAGTACACCAGATCCTTCTGTTTCATCAATCTCAGACAACAGATGCTGACAGGTAGGGTATATTTAGGTGTTACAGAGCAGTTTTCCCCTCATTTTCCTTCCCATGCCACTTGCCCTCCCACTTTCTGGGTGATGTCTTGTCATATCATGTCATATTCTTCGTCCTCCTTTATCTCTTGACATAAGGTGTGCATCTGTGTTTGATATTCCCCCTGTTCTTTATTTTACCTTTGTTCCCATAATGTACCCCACTGTTTATATCTATTTCAATTCCATCTTCATAGTATGCCTAAGTAGATGAATATATAAATGACAGTGAAAAACAGTAAAATTAGCAAGATGTGTTTCAGTTCTCTTATTATCTGCTTTTGTGTTTATTCATAGAGCTATCCTGGCTTTTTGTCTTTCTAAATATTAACATATTGCTCAATGCCTTAGTGTGTTATGACACCTGTATAATACAATGTTAGATCAGAAAAAAAATAGAAAAAAAATCAAAATATACTTAAGACTAAAATTTTAATTGCCAGCACTGAGAGCTGGAAATGCCAAAAACTAAGACTAACCTAAAAATTCATGCATTTAAACTAATGATAAAAATGAATACCTTTTAAATTATATGATCACTTGCAATTTGGTTATCTACATCATTCAGAGAATAATAGACAGTCATCCAATAAAGCACTTCATCTTTCTCGAGCATTTATTACCTGTCCCCTGATCCAAACTGGTTGAATTAGACAACTTCTGCCTGAATAATTTACATTTGTTATAAGTTACAAGGAAATGAAACTACAGCAAATGGAGGCAATTAACTGTAATGCTTTGTGGTCTACCTATAATTAAAAACTCATCTTATCAATAACACAGATGTGAATGTCTACTACAGATTCTCACCAAGTTTCTCTTATGTATGAGTCTTAAAAATACTTCTCCTTACAATAAAAACAGAAACGAGGGAAATTAACTGGATAAGGCTGAAGTGGTGAATGTAGTAAATGTAGTATTTTCCTCCTTTCTAAATGTTGGATAAAAACCCTTCCATTGCTCACCTCTATGTTTTCTATTGCATAAATGCTTGTCTTGCTTCAATGACAGGGTGTAGCTCTGTCAAATTAAAGAGATGCATGTTTTTGTTGAAAACAAAAAAGTGTGTGACAGCTCATATTAAGACTAACTCTCAAACTATATATTGAAGTGCCTGGGATCAGAATGGAAAGTGTGTTAACAAAGAACATAAGATTCACATTCTCTTCAGCATCATGAGAAGTTCTAATAACTAGATAATATTTAGTTGATATAAATACATCTAAATGTGTATTATTTCACTAAAATATACAACACGATACAGCCACTTCTGGAAGCCAGGAGTCCAACAGTTCTAAAATTACTTCAAATATACAACATAATTAAGATATTAAAAATAAGGGAAAAAAGTAACTCTTCCATGAAAATCTTCCTCTTATGTACACTAAATAGTAATAATATCATTGTTGCTATAGGAGCAATAATCATTTTAAAACTAAACATGCCTATTACAAATGCATTCAGCCTCCAAAAAAGAAAAATTATTCTTTGGAAAATTGATTTTATTCATTAGTGAAATTTCACTCATTAAAATTTACTCTGCAAAGCAATGATAAATTGGCAAATTGATTTTTCTTAATGAGACATTTAAAAGAACTAAAATAGTGCAGAGCAACACCATTACATACTGCACAATCAAAGTAGGACAGAATTTATTTATTTTTAACAAAACACAATAATTTTAATATTTTTTTATTTCACCATTTTTATGCACAACATTAATCAACTACATTAACAGTAAACTAATTCAATTTTAATTGATCAAATTCTGAGCTGTCATACAATTTTAACTCTCTGAAAGTCAAGCAAATCCATAGGATGTTGCTATGCAGAAATGGATTTGTAGCATATTTGGTCATAATGATTATAGATGTTTACATGCAACTGTCTTAATAATAATTAAAAATATAAGATGATTGAATTCATTGACATTTAAATATGATCATGAAAAATTTAAAACTGTTTATGAAAATGTGAACAGGAGAAATACATGGTAGTAATTTTGTAAGTTAATTTGGACATTACTGAAAAATATATTTCATTTCGTTTGCACAAAGGAAACAGCAACTAGTTACAGTAGCACTGCTGACTTCCTCCTCTTAAGCGAGGCAAAATCTTGCCCCAGGGACCTGATTCTGTGGTCTCACTTCTGCAGCTTACTCTGCGTTGCCAGACCAACTTGAAACATCAAAGAAACCAAAGTTGGAGAAGAAACACAAGTAACCAAACATTATTTTCATAAGAAGACATTCTTTAACAAGAGTCAACTAATGTAGGAAAGAAATACGGTACAAAAGAATGTGTTCCAAAAGGTACCAAAGGGGAACAGATTGCATTCAGGCCACAAAGAGCAATGGGAGCATAATGAAAACTGAGAGGAAATAGGGAAAGTAACTCACTAAATGCAAGAAAAGATTGCAAAAGAGAGCTTTTGTTTCAGTCTGAAATGAAAATCATGGAATGGACAATAGATTCTTACAATGGTAATTAATGAGAAAGGAGTCACGAGAAAGTCTTTGGGAAGGGAGGTAGATTAAAGACTATTTAGAAAACTTAAATGCCTTAGAAATAGTAAGCCCGATGAAATTCAGCCTGTTGTGCAAGAATGGATCAGCATTAGCAGTATCCAAATAGTTACTAGTTACCTAAATACCAGAGGAGTGAATCGTAACTGCAGGTATGTCCTACTGGAATCAAAAAGCAAACACACAATTTAGGAACAGCAGATTTGCTTCCACTGCCTTGGACATTGCCCAAATAACTAATTTTTTTTTTAAGATTTACCTAGACAAAAGTGAGAACACTAAGAGAAGATGGTTTATAAAATACAGATTACAGAAAACTAACAATTTCTTTCTCCAGAAAATAAAATTCTTACAAAAATAAACTTAGGAAGGGTTAGAGTTTAATTTTGGGGATGTATGTAAGGCTTAATCTTCCTGAAGTCAAACCTCGTTGGACTGGTTAAGATCAGAATCACCTGGCACACTGATGTCCTGAAGACATATTAGGATAAAATACACACAGATTAGAGATCAATTGTATTCAAAAAGTCATGGCAGTCAGGCAAAGTTTCCAGTGGCTAGAAGAAAGGAAACTTCATCCCCACTTTTAAGAAAGGTACAAAGAAAGAACCAAAGAACTACATACCAGTGACCCTCACCTCTGTGCCTGGAAAGCTCATGGGATAGGCCCTCCTAGAAGCTACATTGAGGCATATGCAAAATAAGGATGTGATCCAAGACAGTCAGCAGGGCATCATAAAGGGCAGATCACACCTGACCAATCTGGTGGTCTTCTACGATGGAGTGATGGCACTGGTGGACAAGGGAAGACCAACTGATGTCATTTATCTAGACTTCTGGAAGGCCTTTGACATAGTCCCACACCACACCCTTATCTCTAAATTGGAGAGAGACAGATTCAAAGGATGGACAATTTGGTTGATATTGGCTGGATCGCCAGATTCAGAGAGTTGCAGTCAATGGGTGCCTGGAAAGCTCATGGGATAGGCCCTCCTAGAAGCTACATTGAGGCATATGCAAAATAAGGATGTGATCCAAGACAGTCAGCAGGGCATCATAAAGGGCAGATCACACCTGACCAATCTGGTGGTCTTCTACGATGGAGCGATGGCACTGGTGGACGAGGGAAGACCAACTGATGTCATTTATCTAGACTTCTGGAAGGCCTTTGACATAGTCCCACACCACACCCTTATCTCTAAATTGGAGAGAGACAGATTCAAAGGATGGACAATTTGGTTGATATTGGCTGGATCGCCAGATTCAGAGAGTTGCAGTCAATGGCTCTATGTTCAGATGGAGGCCAGTGACAAATGGTGTTCCCCAGAGGTCTGTAACAGCACCGATGCTCATTAATATCTTCATCGATGACACAGACAGGGGGATCGTGTGCACCCTCAGCAAGACTGTTGATGACACCAAGGTGAGTGGTGCGGGTGACACAACAGAAGGAAGGGATGCCATTCAAAGGGACCTGAATAGGCTTGAAAAGTGGTCCCATGGGAACCTAATGAGGTTTAACAGGGCCAAGTGCAAGATGCTGCACTGGCGTCAGGGCAATCCCAGATATGTGTACAGACTGGGAAAAGAACTCATTGAGGGCAGCCCTGTGGAGAAGGACTCAGGGGCTCTGGTGGATGAAAAGCTGGACATGACCCAGCAGTGTGCGTTTTCAGCCCAAAAGGCCAACTGTAACCTGGGCCGCATCAAAGCAGGGGTGGCCATCAGGGTCAGGGAAATGATAGTTCCCTTCCACTCCATTCTCGTGAGGCTCCATCTGGAGTAATGGGTCAAGGCCTGGGCCCCTCATCATAAAAAGAAGTGGAGCTGTTGGAATGGGTCCAGAGGAGGGCCATGAAAATGATCTGAGGACTGGAGCACCTCTCCTACAAAGAAAGGCTGCGAGAGCTGCACTTGTTCACTCTGAAGAAGAGAATGTTCCAGGGAGACCTCACTATGGCCTGCCAGTACTTGAAGGGAGCTTATAAATAAGAAGTAAACCAACTTTTTACATGGTCTGATAGTGATAGGGCAAGGGGGAATGGTTTTAAACTGAAAGAGGGGAGATTTAGGTTAGGAAATTCTTTACTCAGAGGATAGTGAGGCACTGGCACAGACTGCCCAGAGAAGCTGTGGATGCCCCATACCTGGAATCGTTTAAGGCCAGGTTTGATGAGGCCCTGAGCAATCTGACCTAGTGGTCGCCAATCGAGCCCATGGTATGGGAGTTGGAACTAGATTATCTTTAAGGTCTCTTCCAACCCAAGCCTTTCCATGTTTCCACAATTCACCATTTGGCATTTAGCTAAAAACTGGAAGTTCATGAAGCTCCATTTGCACCCACTAATAGAGATTATTCTTCACTAGTAAACTGGTTAGGTCCTTCGAAAGCACTATACTAGCTAAATTCCCACATGATTCCAAACTGACAGTGATCACAGCTTCTCAAAAGAAAATAAAGACTAACGTTGAAGACAGGGCTGAGAAGAAACAAGAAAACTTCCATAAATAAGCATATTCTTGTAACAATCATAATTGACAGATATCTGGGTCATTTAACATGTACATTTTTTAACACTAACACATATCCAAACGAATTTGAGTCAAAATGCTGGTTGGATCCTACCACCAACTTGCACATCTGTCTATTTTTATACCATGTACAGTATAGGTGCCATATTTTTACTATATATTTTTTGAGCACTTTAAAAATTTCTATAATGACAATATATTAAGCTTGGGCAAACTGACAAAGCTTAGGAACCTTAGGTGGGATGAGGGTTGAAATTTTTCCCTCTTGTACAGAACCCATTGAAATTTCTCCACATTACCACATACAACTAACGTGCCCAAATTCTGTGCTTATCTCTGGTATGCATTCATTTCTGTATATCTAGAACAGTCTTTCTCTTAAAGACCTTAGGACTTTATTTGTGACCTATCACAATAAACTGAAAAATCTGTCATTCTCTGAAGATGTGAAACCAGTGGACTGCTCTCCACAGAGAATATAAAAAAGTACTATGATGTTTACTTATAAGGTATGTCACAAAGGGGTTAAATAGTGTTTCCACCTGCCTGTCCATTCTCCCAACTTCCCCTCCTCACATCATGTACAGATAGTCTACCATGCTAATCAAGATGAGGTTATTGTGATGTTTAATTCACAGTCTAAACCTTAAAACGCAAATCTGCTGTTTCTTAGTAACTCCTCACCTCTAAGCAATCTATAGCTGGTGATGTGGAATGATGGATGGGGCCAGAAAGTGAAAAAAGACTCAAGAGGAAACATCACACTGTAGGTTAGGAGTTAGCTTTGACTTTTGTAGAAAGGAGGAAGGTGAACCTAAAATTCAGGCTGTCCATTGCAGGCCTTTTGTTGTATCTGGCACATTTTATTATGCCACTCTGTCCAGTTAATGATAAATAGATATTGCATTTATTGCATCTATTATAAGAAACTGTTGGAAGCTTTTGATTGATTGGTAGCATCAGATAACAATGTAGGGTATTTTTACTTATTTCTTTCTGCTTTCAACATCTTGATTTTGACAGAACAATGCCCCTGTTCTATATTTAGATTGTAAGAGTACAGATAAAATCAAGACAGACCACAGAAAGTCATAATGTAAACTAAGCTCTAATCAGCTTGGGGGCAAGTCTCTATTGTAGAGAAAGAAGCAGAGCATTTTGGAATATTACACAAATTTAGAACTTGCACACTTTGGAAAAGAGACAAAGCACCTAAGGAAGCATTAGATCACAAACACACACTGAGTGATATGTGTTCTCTAGGAAAGTCTTTTTTGGGTGATGTTAGATTCTGTCCCTCATAAATTATCAAGGAATATTTCTACAAACTAGGTTACTCCAGGAGAGAACAGAATACATAATAAATAAAAACAAAAGGACTTCTTATGTTCTGAGCACTATTCTTCATAATAATTCCAGTTATCTCAGTATCTCAGTTTATTTATTCATCTGGAACACTTATTTTTTCCTAGAACTAAGTAGTCCTATTCAGAACAAATAATCATATCTTTGTATTTCTTTCATGTTTTGTCAGCAAGACTTTTAAAAATATTTGTCAGTAAATATAATGCTTAGCACTATAGGTATTCTTTAGTGTACCAAATTTAATCCTTATTTTCATAAAGCAGAGAAAAACAGCTGAACATTATATGAATATTATTGGTGAAATTTCTTTGATAAAGAAATGTCTTAGGTTGAGTTTTGATTTGCTGAGATATTCCTAGAAGAATTTCTATTGTTTATTATAGTATTTCCCCAGATGTGACAATATGTAAAGCTGAATATATGGACTGGTTCATATGGTTACCTTTTTGGCAGTAAAGCCAGACCTCAAGATAAGGTCAGAAACTGACTCCTTTGATATGTGATTTATTTTTTTATGTGCTAATCATACTTGTACAAAAATTCAGAACTGGAGTGATTGCCCTTTTTTAGCCCTTTCCTCAGCCCCTATCCAGTCTTTCAAGTATTTTCGTAATGTTACCTCACATTCAAATCCCTGTTCAGACAGTTTCAGTGACAGAAAATTCCAGAAGCCACTGCAAGGATTTGTTTTTACTTCTGCAAAATGTAAATGTGATCATTAACTTCGTATATAAAATAAACTAGGGGGGGCATGGGAAGGGGGAAATGACACTGTCCTGCTGCTTGCCAGAGCACATAATAAATGCTAAGGTTCCTTTCTAGTGCTTCCATACAATGAAAATAGACAAAAGATTAGAATTCTTGGAGGATTGATTTATTTTTCCCCTTACCTGGAAAAAGAAATTGCATTTTTAGTATCCAAAGTGTAGAAAGGTGAACAACCGATGTAAAGCCTAAGAGAAGGACACATGGAAAGCTTGTGATTGATATTGTTTGTGCTGAAAGACAGGTCCCCTGTTGTCTTCAGCATATTGCTGAAAACGCATAAGCATAACTTCCTGGGTTGGTACTCACTCTATTGCGCAGTCATGAATACACATTTCCTGCTTTATTTCAGACTGGGATGTGAATGAATCTGATACAAATCAAGTGACAAGGATTTTCTCACAATGTTCTCTTAAAAGGAGAGTTAAATGCAAAGTGTTACAATAAAGAGAAAAAATAGTTAGGAATCTTCAAATATCATTGTTTGAAGCAGAACAGGCTTATTACTTAAGTCTATGAGGTAGAGTAGATGTGTGCTTTTGTTCTTCAGGAAACAAAGAAATGTTTCATAGAAAAGAAAATACAGATTTCCTGAAATGAAAACCTGTTGTCTTAGGCCCTGATTCTGACTCAACTCACTAAGAGACATTCCCACTGATACTGAAGAAGCAAGCCAATTAGTACATAAGGGAGAACTGTACGTATATTCCTTGTGTATAATGTTCTTAAATCGCATATTTTCTTTTTACTACAATGTTAGCTCCTTCTCTTATGTTTTTCTTTTATGTTTTTAGCCTTGCAAACAACAACTGTTTAAAACAATACAGCGGAAATAAGTTACTGATTACATTTCTAGAGCAAATTTCCCATGGCTTATCAAACTAGAATAAAACTTTCAGTATAAACAACTTTTATAAATGTCATTGAAAAGTCTTAGATAAATACAGTGATACTGTAGACTTCAGTGATTTCAAAAGGATCTAGTCATTCCAAGGCCATCTTCTCACTACGACATGATGCATGATATTTCTGAAGCAGCAGAAAAAAAGGAAAGTATTGCCTGAGGAAGTAAAACTGAGTCACTTTTCACACAGGTATGCTATTTCATGACTGTCAGGTGGAAACTCTTTGGGATTAATGCTTTATAATTCTCATATGGCTGATGCTTTAGAACTTCAAAGTGTAGTAGAACATTTCAAATTTTCTTCAGCCCATGAGGAAAAACCTTTTCATTGAAAGTTGCTGTCAATTGGAAACTTGAATTTAATACTATACAACTGCTACACATTTTATGAAGATTAAAATTACGCACAATATGTGCAGAGTTGTTCTGGTAATGCAAGTTTGTTTCAGTACAAAAAATGCTGGTCTTAGTACTGAAATATTACACAGAATTATTCTTCGCGTGTCTTAGTACTCCATTATAAAAGTTTTTTAATGCATTTTTAATTTAAAAACAGGATTTACTCATGTATAGGGATGTCTTGATTCACTAGTAAACAGAAAGAAATATCCTTGTTTGAAATAATAAGTAAACAGTGGGTATTATGAAGAAAATGACGTGAAAACCAATATATGACTCCTGAGGAAGAAACTTACGCAGCTTAAATTTGAATTCTACTAGTGGCAAGTCATGAATATAGAATTTGTCACTTAAAAAATAATCTGTTTGCTATAAAACCATCCCTAGTTATCTAATACTTCAAGATACAGTGTATTAGCACCCTCTCTGAATCTGTGTGAAGCTGGCCCCCTTTGGCAACTTAAAGAGCTCTTTGAACCATAGAACAGATGTAATGAAAATTGGTTCCATTAAATGCAGCTGGCAAATTACAAACTGAAAAATTAATGCACCATACCAAGACTCTGGGGGCTAGAATGAATCAAGGTGTGGCTGCCAGATGCTAACAGTTCTTTTTGCTCCCCTTTTACTTCAAAATAAAAAGTATAGTCGTTTATAAATGTGCACTAAAACAGAAACTGTAACTGTAATTACAACACAAATATAAAAAGTAAGCCAACAAAATAAGATTGAAAGGAACTTCCATTGGTATACTCTAAATCTGTATGTCACAGAACAGACAAATACGAGGACCTATTATTTTACACGGACAAATTCATGGAATAAAAATCAGTCAAGGGCTAGTGAATTCACACATCCAACTTCTGGCTCACAATTTTCTCTGAGCTGTAGGTTGCTGGAAGTGAGGAAAATAGTTCTGTACTTTTATTCTTTTTCTAATTACCCACTACAGAACACAATTAGCACAAGATGTTTGCCAGGCAGATTCCACAATAAGTCTATCCCGCATTTGTTCAAAACCTGAATGTGAATAAAGGTAAGGGTGAGCATCCTCAGTTGTTGTGGCTTTTGCAAAACACTTAAAAGATGCCTGCTTTTAAAAACAGAAAATGAAAAAGGCACAGGTTCCCTAATCACTTTCCTTTATGTGTAAGTTCAAATAAACCTATGAAGTATCTTGAGAAGCCAGTGATACACCACAGATAGCAGTAGGGGGGCCAGAGAAAGAAAAAAATAGCATAATGTACATATGTGTCATACGCATACAGCAGTATAAAGTCTGCAGAACTGGTTCTGTCATAATCTGAAGCATCTATCAGTCTACAAGCACAGACATTTCCTGTTCTTGCTAGCCTGCTTTAGGATTACTGATGAATTGCAAGGCTTTTTCAATGAGGTGAAGATTAAATATTTTTAAATTGTACCATATTGCAGCCAGCACAACTGAATGTCCATGTCTGTCAGACACGCATTACTGTATGCACATGATCAAGCATAAAAATGCCTCCAAAATTAGAGGGTAGTAGAAATGAAAGTTGATGGAACCAAATTGCCAGTTGACTTTCAAAAATTAGTACATGAAAACTTGTGGATAACAACAATGATGTTGGTTATTATCAGACTGAAATATCACTTATCCAAATATCACTCTTAGCCCACTTAACTGTGGGCTGAGGGTGCCCAGTTTGTGGACTTCTGAAGTAACTTTGATTTTCCTGCCCGTTCTCTTGATGAGTCTTGTTCTTCAGTGGGCCTGATTTGCTTGTGTGCATAAACTGATATTTCTGTTTCAAAGGATTTTCACTCCATTGGTTTGTTTGTTGGTTTCTGTCTTTTCAAACATAAAGCACGCTTCATCTATCTCATATGACTCAGAGATCGTAGCTGCTGTGTTTCCTCAGAATCACCAGTTAGCCTCAAATATATTTTTTTCATTCCTTTTCTTTACATTCCTAATACATTCTATATATAATATAGTATACATAGTACAATACAGTGTAGTGTAGTATATGAACTGTCTGTCACCACGTTGATAAACATTATTGGAACCATTCCAACTGCAGGGGTAAGAACAGGAGTTAGCTTGTTAACACCTCAGCACTTCTAATTCCAAAAAAAAAATAAAAATAAATAAAAAAAAAAAAGCCACACAACTTTGCTGTCTGCCTGCCTGGTTGGTGTTTAATGCTGCTTCTCCACTGGGGCTGGAGGGAGACCTATGGTTTTTCAAACTCTGACTTTTTTCCTTGGAATTCATTTTTTTTTTTTTAGGCTGAGTCATGTCCTTTTTCCAAAGACACCAAAGCCTTTCAGATACCAAAATGTATCTGTTGTTATCAATGGCCAGCTGGTCAAACAATTTACTATCTCGTTAAGTGATAAAGCTGCAGTGTCTTCAAATGATTGGTTTGGGAATTATTATACCTTATAACATCAATACCATTTTCCCCTTGGACACCATCATACCCAGTTTCAGTCATAATGAACCTCAAGCATCAATAGCAATTAGATACTTTATCAGGCCTCTTTTCTGATGCACAGGTAAGTAAGAAATACATGGGTCAGCAGATGGAGACACTTAAAGCTACACAATGAGTCAGTTTAGTGAGTTTAAGCTCTTAAGTGAAATAGCTACACAAGTAAGAAGAGGTGACACCATGTTGGTGAACTAACTTTCATGTTTCCAAAACAAACTGTTAAGACTACATCAGGACTAAGTTCAAACATGTGCTTTAGAAGGGGAAAAGGGAAATGAGCAAAACAAATTCAAGCTTATTGTAACCTAGAAGGATTCCAAGCAAGAGTGGTTATATAGCCCCTACCTCTCAGGTCTGTAAACTGAGATAGACAGACAACATTACTGACCACTGAATTGGGAAAGCATATGCAGCAAGTTTCTCTCTGGACATGAAGACAGAGGTCTCTCAGATTTACTCTTCATACAACTAGATTCATTGTGGTTTCTTTCTTATCTGTTTTCAATGAACATTTTTTGTCATCATTTTTTGAAACACTGAATAGATATATTACCTGCTTTAGCTGAAAACTGATTTGAAGATAATGGCACTTTCCCAAGTGTATGATCAACTTTAAATCCACAGTTTAGGATCCTTTCACAACAGCCTAGCTCCTGGATACTTTATCCCAAGCTATGCAGAGGAGATGTAAGCAGCAAGTGGCCTGAAAGATGCACTTAAGGCAGGATATCCCCATAATCTAACTCAGCAATACTAGGAGTATTGAGAAAAGACTATTCATTCATATAAACGAATTAAAGCTGGTAACAGTGGGAATTCCAATACAAAGAATAGAGGGTGCAAAGTTCTTCCTTACTGCTTTATACAGACTAGCAAGCTTACATAAGCACAGATCATTTGTGTTGGAAGTGACTTTGAGAGATAACCTTGACCAATCCCCTTGCCCAAGCAGGGTCAGTCACAGAGTGAAAATGGGGGATGACAACCCACAGACAAAGCTCACAGAGATCACTGGAATAAAGCGGTGCTTGAGAAGAAGGATAAAAGATACTTCATGTGGTTTAGAAATATTACTGAAATAGCATTTTAGCAAGCATGGTCAAAAGAACAGCTTCCAACACATGACAGTCTTGGTTATATTAAGCAATGAAATCCAAACTAAATTCTCAAGGAATTTATTGCCTTTCATTCAGTCTGAATGCAACTGACAACAGAGAATATGAATTAAAGGAAACTTTCTGAAAGTGCTCCCCAGACTTTCTTATTTGAAGAAGGTTAAAATTTTCTTAATTAATTAAAAGGGAATGAGTGCTCAAAAGTGCCCAAAACAAAGCTGCAGCGAAGCATAAGTACATTGTATATTTGCAGTGCAGTGCTGCCATCTTTTCAGACTTTTATGCCAAATCCATCACAAAATTCATTTCTGTTCATGCTGCATGTTAAAACAATGGGCTTAGAAAGTGATGAATCTAACTTGGCTTCAGGTGCACTTATGGTCAGTGTTTGCATTATTTGTTTTATAAGGGATGGAAAAAAATCAGTCAGTTGAGTTCTTTAAATTTCTGCCACTAAATGCAAAAAAATACAAAATTCCCACATAGTGGTACTGATGTTTCTAGGGACAGCCTGATTCCTTCCTCAACAACTGCTCAAAATTAGTTTCATTAATAACAACAAAATGTTTAGGTAAATAAAATCTTCTAAGGGAACACGTATATTTGGCTCCTTTGCCAACAGTCAAAAATAATACACGTCTCCCTCAGTTCTCCTGTTTTTAAAAACACTCATCTGATAGGGAACAAAAATTGCTAAAACTATTGAAATCATTAAGACATTCAGCATGCTTAGAATAAGCCAGACCACAGCAGATCCTGATTCCTAGTAAGAATACAGTGCAGGGTGGATTCAATAGTTCTTATATTAAAAAACTTACATATGACTACGATGTCTTCTGTGAGAAAACACATTTATAGCAACTAGTAAGCTTATGTTTTGACTGAATGGCAATTAAGAGTTATGAACCAGCAGGCACAAGAAAAACAATATAAAATAGCACATTAGACACCATGCACAATTGATCCAGAAAACTGTAGATAACAGGGACACAAAAACAAAAATAATCCCTGCTTTTAGCAGTAGAAAATTTCCTCTTTGCTTTAGAAGTACAGCATCCCTTTTCAGCTGTGTTTCAGCCACTAATTAAGTCTGGAGCAAGAATAATGCAGTGGTACTGATAAAATACTGTAAGAGTCTGTGACAGCAGAAGGGAACAAAGTAGGTGCCTTACAGTGGATGTCTGTATGGATTATAAATCAGCATCTCCTTGGCAAAAGTTGTGACCATTGGAAGTAATGAATTCTAAAATACACCCCAAAACATTGAAACCTGCACAGATCTCTGAGTAAATGACATTGACAGAACAGTTATCATTTCTATGTGCAGAATCACCAGGCCAACTGCTAACTGCTCCGTGTGGAATTCCTGATCTTATAATGAAAATTTCTAGAATCAGGCATTATTTATGGGTAGTGTAAGTAAATACACTGAATTTTAGGAGTTTCATCGCTATATTTATACTTCTAATGCCATTGTTATATATGTGTGCAAATAAAGTTTAATGTGAGTTTCTTTCTTATGAAATCCAATCAAAATTGTATGTCCACTCTTCATTTTCATGTGGCCCTCTGAACTTTAATACTGAGAAATAAGCTACAGAAGAGGAAAGGTTAAGCAAAGTGATAGGAACAGTATTGTTTAATAATTTGTGATTAGGTATTACATAAGGCAATAAATATTGCTTTCAAGGTCATTCAAACAGATATACAGATGGTCACTGAAGTGATTTCTGCAGTCAAGCCATGATACTAATCTGAAATATTAAAAAAAATTATAAGGTGTTTGTCATGATTTCTTGTGTAAATCATGCTGAAAAAATTAATTCTAAAATTATAGCTATTCCTTTTTCTGTATTAAGTTGCAAACACTAAAATTGTGCTTGCAATAACATTTCAGTCCACTTTCAGAATATTAAATTATTAGTTGTACATATGACACAAAATATTCTAGCTTAAACAAAACAGGTACTGTTGGGAAAATTTTCAAAAATGAGAAACACTGGGCACATCACTAATGTAATACTTATCTGATTTAGATTTTAAACTATTTAAATATCATCTAAACTGATAACTTTATTATTGATCATTCCTATTAATTTTTTTTAATGTTTCCTAAAGCATTTGTCTTCACAATGTGAATTAGAAAGGTCTCTTTAAAAAATTATCTAAAAATAAAAGTTTCATGGACTACACATTGCTATGATTTGTACTAGATCATCTTTCTGCCATTAACTATGAGAACTAGGATTTATCATGGAGCTCAACTAAAAGACAGGAACCAATCTACCTGGGTACTGGGGAATTCAATGCAGTTACAATGCAAGACCAAATTCTGAGAAACAAAATTGAAATGGAAATATTTACTTCTTGGACAGACAGAGGAGAAGGAATTTTTTCTCTCAAGCTGAAGATCAAATGTAGAATTACCTTACATATGTCTCAGCAGGCAAAAGGCAATTTTCCTTTTAATAAGAAACAAAATGGGAATATATGCATAGTAGTGGATAATGTGCTTTCTCTGTAGCCAACTCCTTGGCTTTGCTATTCAAATTCTGAGTAAAAGTGTTAATAAACAGAAGTTTTGATAGATTTACATTTAGTAATTTGAGTACACTTCCTTGTTCTTTATATTATGAGATATTCTGTTATTTAGCACTGCTCCATTTCCCTTCTACCAGACCAAAAAACAAGGTTAAAGAACTCAAACAATACGACTATAAAAACTGATGAATGAATTACTGTGAGCTTTCTTCAGTTTGGATGATACTTTTGCACTAAATAGAGTAGATTATTTAAAATATGATGGCCCATCAATTCCATTTGTCACCTTGCTTCAGGCAGTGACCTGTAACTGGTATCTCCTAGGACAGAAAAGCCCACAGTGTAGGTAGACTGCTGTACCATGAGAGAGGGACAGAACTCCTCCTCCATCTGTAATGGCAATTATTTTATATCCTGAAGCAAGATGATCAATATATCCGTCACAACTTAACCAGTGTATAGGCAAAAACTACTCCCAGTCTTACAAAAATACTAATTTTAATTCCTGCTGAACTGCTTCAACGTCAAGGGGAAAAAAGAAGCCTATTAGGTCATACTTAGCATTAACAATGCACTTTGCTCAGATATTTAATTTATCTTTTTTTTTTTTTTTCTTTTTTACATTACAGGTCAGTTAGGCAAATTATTCAAAGTATTCAAATTCTAATGAAGTATTCATTATCATTACCTCTAACTGTGCTGGTATTGGTGAACATCACTATGTCTTCTCTGATTATGTAACTTTGGGGAAAAGGTCACAAAGTAACTAGAAATGCCAATTCAGAATTTTGGTTGAAAATAGTAAAAGCAAATATAAAGATACCTTAACTTTTTCCCCCCAGTTGTATATTTTCTGATGGAAACTTTTTTTTTTTTTTTTTAAGTTATCTTAAAAAGATCATAAAACAATTCTATTTTTTTCTAATGCCTTGAACCAAAGATTAGTTTTAAGTAACATAGACCTTGTCATCAGTCTCTCTATTCTATACTGTTTCAATTCTGGCACCTTTTTACTTACTTTTGGTAATTATTCTGTTTTGTATACTTCTGTATGGCACATCAATTTCATTGCATATATATGAAAAACTTAGAAAGCAGAAAATCCACACTGTTCATATATGTAATATAAAAGTATTGCATTTATATTCCACAGTCGTGCAAAATTTCTTGTCATGTAGGACTTTTATTATACTCCCCCCCTCAGGGTACTGGAAATCATCTTATACACTAAATTTTAACTACTTAAAAACTCAAAGAATATACTGCCAAAATTTAGGAGTCTGACAATATAAAGCTATTTACAAAGGAATGCTTATTCAAATAGCTAAACTGCCCACTTGGTAGGTGTGCATATGTTGAAGGTCTGTATATGTTACAGGAGCTCCTTAATAGTTCTGTGTGTGTTGATATGCACATGTACACAAATAAAAATTTCATGCGTGTATTTATGTGCAGTGCTTGTTATTTAAATTTTATTTATAATACAGCTGACATGAATAAGCAAGAGCCAGGATCCAAGCAAATGGACATATCTTATTTCTTATTTTACCAAGTCAAATATTGTTTGATAAGAACTTTGTCCTACAAAAACAGATAGCGCTTTTGAAAGTATTCTATTTCTTTTTTCTTTTTCTGATATTCATATTTAAAACAAGAAACATAATATTTTTATACCAGAAGTAAACATGGAAATTGGAGAAACACCTATGTTTCTATGACTGTTTTTTAAAGCTACCATTCTGAATAGTGGTATTTCCTTGCAATGTAGACTGATTACATGTTAATTGTTAGAGGCTTCCTCAAATGTGTAAAGAACAGCATCATGTTAAAGAAGATTTCACTTCATGAACAAGAATGAAATTATTAATGAATTGAACCGATTTAAAGAAATGTGATGTATCAACAAACACACATGAAAGCTACAGGGGAAAATAAACCTTTTAAAATGCATATGGAAGAATAAAAATCAAGTCAAACAGATAATGACCACAGTAAACAACCCTGAATGAAATGACAGAAAATTAAGGTAGGATGAGCAATTTAAATTTCAGGGGAAATTTTTTATTGTGCTGTGATACAGTACCTAAAAAGAGAACGGGAAAATCAAAAGGGCAAACAGGAGAAAATCTCTAATTCTACACTGCATTTCTACCTTCCCCATTTGTGAAGGCAGGTTTTGTCTGTAGGTGATGCTTACAGAGTAAGACTTTTTATGAATCGAGTAGGAAGACTACATGTTCAGGAACTCCTAGAGAGACAAGCAGCGTTAGAACAAGGAGGAGAAGGAATTTAGATATTCAAAAGAAATGTTGATTAGCAGATCTTGAGAAGTGCAGAAGTGAGTAAAATAATAATATTCACCTCCACAAAATTGCTGTCATGTATCAAAATATGGACATAAGGCTTTCATTAGGGGAACAAACAAGATTTAAGTGAACAGGGCAGTACAGATTAACTAAAGGCAAGATGTTTATTGTTAAGAACACTCTCAGGAATTAATTTTACTTTTTGCATCTTCCACTGACAGACAACAGAACAGTAAAAGTTTTAGCAAATATCAGAATCCAAAACACACAACTGTGGTAGTCACAAGTAACAAGAGCAGCTGTTTTAGAGCTAAGATCACAATGATGTGGACAAGAAGAACAGTTTTGCAACAAACTACAACAACTGGAAAAAGAAAAAAAACTTTAACAGGAATTATATACCTGAATTCCTACGGTTCAAGGAAAACTAATGGCACGCCTATAGGTACTAAGGAAATGTATTCACATACAGGAAAAGATAGCCAAGTTCTTCTGTGAGGATCTAACTTTACTCAATGTGAAACAATTGAATAAGTTGAAAAAATCCTAGAAACAAAGACCGTCTTTACTGTATTTAATTTTGAATTTTATAGTTTTATTACTGTTGCCTTGTTACACCTTATTCCAGGCAAAAAAGTGTTTTCTTCCATCAAACAAAACAAAACCTTAGCAGCAAAACAAAAAAAAAACCCAAAAAGCAGTGACAGGGAACAACTGCTGTCCTCTGCCACTGTCATATTTCTGTTCCCAAAAGGCAAACAATGTTTACTTGGTTGGTCTAATAGACAGAATCACTAACTATGCACATGTGCACAAAGGGAAAGGGAGGAAGTCAGTCACACAGAACATAACAATCCGCTGGGACACAAGGTCACATCTAGTAGTGTGACAAAAGAAATCATTCCAATCAGGTTGTTTTGAAGTGAAATAGCTTGTGCCCTAGTGGATCCTACTCAGTTCCGTGACAATGGCCAAGTTGCTAATTCAGTAAAAAGTCACATAAAATTTGATTTCCAAGTTGTTTCCTGTCTGACTGCTGCTGCCTACCGAATCTTCTCTATTGTTGACCAACACAGCAACAGACCAAAACCAACTAACAGAAATACCCCTCACTGCTGCCCTTACTTTTTATATACAGTAACAAGGAACTGTAACTGGATGATCTATATGACACTATGATATTTCTTGATTTTCCTCTGTCTTAAATCTTGTCCTACCATTTATTCCTGCATTGCTTTACGAGGTATATGTGTAATGTTATCATGCTAATATGAATGTATTCACTTCCCAGCTAGTTCCAGACAGACAAAATGCAAGGTAGAAATTAAAACTTGATAGATGTAATGGTTTGGCTCAGCA